>JAQZBX010003327.1:0-65859 GCA_029593785.1 Cabassous unicinctus
ACCCAGGACCTCCCATGTAGGAGGCGGACACTCAACTGCTTGAGCCACATCAGCTCCCAGCATATTTTTCTTAAGCCAGTTTTATTTTTTCATTTTCCTTTTATTCAAATTGACTTATTAGATTCCAAAACTTAGGTGGGCAAATAGTGTATATTATGAATATGGGGTATAAAGGAAATAACTCAGAAAATAAAAAGCTTCCATATTTCCTTTTATTCCTTATGAAGCATTTCAAATTTTACAAAAAATTGAGAAATTTAACCTATGGATATATTTATCCCTGAGCATAAATATGTATATTACACATATCCATTGCAGAATTCTTCGTTTTGTAAATCTAAAAATAATCAATAGAGGATTTACTTAAAATATGATAAATACATATGCTGGAATACTAAGCAGCCACTAAAAATAATGAGATTGGTTGATATGCTGATTTATTAAGTGAAAAAGGCAGAGTGTGGATACATACACACATTTCATGTCAGTATATGTGCACTGTGTGTGTGCGTGTGATGTGCATACATGCATAAAGATCTCTCAGAGCTTAAAAAATGCAGAGGATCCTTCAGCATACATGGCAAATGCATCCCTAGCAAAAGGAACATCTTGCATCATTTTAACTAGGGCCCTGGAATTGCATCTTTTATCAGTGGACACTAGTTCATATCTGGGCAATCAATTCCTATTAACTGATAGAACTGACAAATGTAGCCTGAATTTCAGAATTGAATAGCAAATATAGATATTTTATTTCCTGCAACTGCTGGCCTATGGTACTATCTACACAGAGACACCAGAAATTAATCAGTTCTATAAAACCAGTTAAATATACACATCTTAGATTTCTGAATTTAAACATTCAATATGGTTTAATGAAATTAGCAATGCACATTTGGGGGAGCGGAGGAGGAAGTGCTGTGTCTTTGGAAGGGCAGTCTGGGCTTGTTAAAGAATCCATGACATATGAAGAGTGTTAACCTAAGTTGTATGCACTGAGCGTGAAATAGGAAATGCAGTGCTCAGAGCCACCCGTTAAGATCCTCTTATCTCCCTGCAGAAGGAAACTGAACTTTGCGTGGTGCTGGTACTGGTGAGGCAGCCTACTATGTTTATCACAAATGGGGGCTGTGAGTCTAGTTAAAAGGATTTTATACTCTTTTGGCTTCAGAGCAAAACCAACTGCAGAAATTACACCCCTCCCCACAACAAAATCTATTAAGCACCCACATCCACGTGGATTCTATCAGAGCTAGTCTAATGGAAATCTACTCCATATCCAGTCAGTACAAGGATATGAATAGTTTTCCATCTTGTATTCTTAGAATGTCCTGATTTTTTCAGAGTTGTGGGATATTGTACGTTCTTATGTTTCGGAAATGATAGCAACTCTCAGACTGATGAATTAGGCAGATGTTAAAGCATATGAAAAAAAATCCAGTATTAATAAAAGAGTTCTCAACATTTAAAGTCACAAGATAATTCTGTCTTCTGATGTCCTTACTAGAGTTGGCTCTTTTGAAATTATATTTAGTGAAAGCCACAGAAGATCAAAATCTTCCTCTCCTTTGTCCTTGCCCTTCACAGTCTTAACGAGAACATTTTCGTCCCTGTGGCAAAGTCTTGTTTCCCTTTGGGCAATAGTTTTGGTGTACTCTTATATTTATCTATACATTAAGAGCATAATCATCCTTTCCCAAAGCATCTTGGCCAGGAGAAAACTCTACAAAATGGTAGAATCCAAGTTTAAATGTCTAGGTAAGTGCCCCTCTACAATATGTTATATATGAGTTGGTGCTGTAATTAAACTCAGGCCAGATAGATGTCTGCAGGCAGTTCTCTTGATAGCTGATGACATCACATAAGCCATTTCTGATGATTCAAATGAGAGAGAAACCTGTCCTTGGATCATGGATTATGCACTCCAATTATCATTCCAGATGCAACTGTCATTTATTCAGGAAATCCTGGAGTATGGGGTACAAATTACAGCTGCACCATTAAAAGAAAAAAAATGAAACTGAAGAAAGCATTCTCCTAATACAACTTAACACATGTGGTATTTATGACCCAGTTATAAGACTTCTCATAGAGAATACTGAATATTTTGGAGTGATGGTTTAAACTTTAAATAGCTATATCAGGAATTGCATTTTTCTAAACTAAGGCTGTGATTCAGCTAAGCAAAGAACAAGTAGAAAATTCAAAGTTACTGTAATAAGGAAGCCTTATTAGACAGAAAATGAATTCAAGCAAAATGAGTAATAACCCTGTTTCTTTAATGCACACAGATTAAAAATTAAGCAAAACTTTAGAGGAATCAGAGATTGATGAACTCGACATTTTAAGATAAGTTGTTGGTTTTCAAAAAAGTCTTTCAATTTGTTGAAAATGAAGTGCCAGAAATATTATTAGACGTATTTCTCCCAAAGCTTTCATAGCAGGGTTTTGGCCTCAGAAACCACATAGAATTTTGATAAGCTCCAGTCAGTCCTCTGAGTTATATAATTCATATCTAGGGCTGTGCATATTACTGGTAAAATATTCAATACATCACAGAAGGTGACTGGATAGAACTGAGATTAAGAATGGGAGAAAAATATCAAGGAAAGTATTCAGTAGGATCCCTGCTACTTTTCTATTAACAAAAGACGAGGAAATAGCACTGAAGCTCCAACAATCTTTGGAAAGAAATGAAAAATGATGGCGATCACATCTTTGATCCTTTTTCCTGTCTTTTAGCAGCCTCAGACGTAATTTTTTTTCTATGAATATTGTAATCCTTAAAAAGTCTGTGTTTCATGCAGAAGTTTGGTGAAAAACTATGACCATCTCTGAAGACACTCACATATTTGGCTCTTGCATCAACATTGGCCATAACCTAAACTTACTTCACCAAGGAAACAAATAATTTCATAGTAACTATGAATATACTATTTACAGAAGAAAACGACCGTGTTAGGATCCTGGTATGAGAGCGTTGTGTCTGTCCATTGTGAACATGAGGCAAAGAGTGTAAAGACAAAATGCCATCTCTCCAGAGATGGCAAATGGAAGGCTGGGTGGCGCTTGATCCTTGATGATGTCTTTAAGCCACTGAGTTAACCCTGGAACAAATGACCTCCAGACTTCTTTTAATGTAAATAATAAGTCTTTTTTGTGGTTTAAGTCACTGATATCTAGTACTACTCTTATTTTTAATCATAAGTATCCTTAACTGATATAAATAGCTTCCCATAATATTTAGAAGAAAACCTTAATGTAACCTAGTAAAGCTACCGTAATAGGGACCTGGCTACTGTATTTCTTGCCATTATTCTTTGTACTCAAAGACATGATGCCTTTTTTCTGTCTCTTTTGATTGCACATTTTACCCCATGTACATAAAATACCCATTTCCCTACCTATTGCCAAGTTTATTGCATCATTGTCACCTCATTTTTCTCACTACTCAAGTCTCAGTTTAAATGCCGTTCTCTGAAATACTTTATCTGAACATTGTAGCCGAGGAAGTTGCCCCAATCAAATTATTTTCTGTAACATAAATGAATTTTTGTTTTTCCTTTATAGAGCTTTTTAATCATTTTCAGTTATAGATATCTGATTTCTTTAATCATATCTCCCTATAGTAAAATCCCATGAGGGCAGGATACTATGTTTTAATTACCTGTAATACCTGACTCTAAGTAAAGAGATTTCTAGCACATGAAAGTTCCTTGATAAATATCTTTTAAATGAATAAAGGCTCAGAGCTAGTGGGTGGTGCTTCAAATTAATGAACATATAGACGGCCCACTTCTAAACAGTTTAGCCCCTTGTTAAACCAGATATCAGGAAAATCAGGACTGAGTCTGGTGCTTAAATTAAGAAACTTAATTCTTTTTCCACAGCATTATTTTCCTGCCAAAATAGCACTGTTTTTTAAATCAGTAAGGTTCTATGATGTTGGGCTTATGTATTCTAATTTTCTTTAAGAATGTTTATGCATATACATTATTTTCACTAACTTGGAAGTTTGAGACATTATGTTTATTTCAATTTTCATTTGGTTGTGCACTAAACCAATTCTTGAGTGTGATTTATTTCTATAGCATTGTTGTGAATGTCCCCTTTATTAATTTGTATCTCCTGTATGCCCCAGTATGATATCTTTACATCATCTTTTATTTGAAAAATAAAATTGTTATAATGCAATAAAACAAAGACAAATATTACCACAGGATTTTTAAAATATTGTGTTTGTGATTACACATTGCTTTTAGTTGGATCTTAGAATAGGAAAAAGGAAAGGTCCATTAAGGAAAAGCTACTAAAAGTAGAATTAAGTATTAATAATTAGAATTAATTATTTAAATTAAGTGTGGGGTTTAAATAATATAAACGAACCAATGATGGTTCCTTGTTTGCCACAAATATACAATAATAATGTAAAATGGTAACAATGGGAAAAATTGTGCGGTATACAAGAATTCTTTGTACTATCTTTGCAACTTTTCAATAAATCTAAAACTACTCTAAAGTTTAAAAGTATGTTTAACTTAAAACTGTGGTGTACGAGAAAATTATTCATGCAATGCTGTATAAAAACACAATTTATCTGAGAAGTCTACAAATAATGACACTTACCAGTTAAATTTTTATTAATAGGTGTGTCAGAAATTTAGCTGCAGGAAAAAGAGACGTCAATATAATAAATAATAAAATTGGGGTTTTATTTTTCCCACATAAAAGAAAATGGTTTGCCTGTTGATATTGTTTTAGTGGCCCCTAGATGTTAAGAATGAGATCTAGGATTCCCTTGGCTTTTCTTTTATGGTGACTTTGTGGTTGCAAGATGGATGTTGAAGCACTGGTTATCACCTCTGCATTCCAGATAGTAATAAGAGTAAGGGATCATATTTATCATTAAATTCTCTGGTGGCCAAAATCCTAGCTGCAACACAGGTTAACACAGGTTAAAAAATATGTGTTTGCTGTATATATTGCCCAAGGAAATCAGGATTTAGGAAAAACACTGTAGAAAGAAATGAAGAATGACTATTTGGTAGAAATGCGGCAACCTTTGCTAAAATGTCATTTCTGTATAAAAACGAAATATGTGCATAGGTTGATTGCAGGTGCCTGATGCACATATTACAAGTGTTACCGTGAAACTTTGCCGTATGGCACAGCATACATTTTACAATGTAGACTGTAGGTCTCCCTCCCCTCTTTAGGACCATTGTGCAAAAGAATGGAGAATGAAAAGGATTTTACTTTGTTTTAACCGAAGAATGCCCTCCTTATGATATAGAGTTTGATAATAGTGACTTGTAGGAAAAACGCCAGACATTGAATGTGCCATTTATAAGAACTGCATTGCAATAAGGGGTGTGCTCTTGGCCAAGGCTGAAGACCAACACTACAGTTCCTTTCTCCAGGGAAGTTACAGGCTCTCTTTCAAATATAAGTAAACTGAAGTTCTTTTCCAAGAATTACCTTGGAATCACCACAGGAGGACAACTGCTTGAACATCAGGTGTAGAAAGGAAGACTCAGCAGGAGAGGGCAAGAAGCTCTTGTTGTCATAAGTCAGCAAACTTCAAAAAGCTATTTCAAGGGACTGCTGATAACATCACTTGAAAGAGATAATGATGATTATCCAGGAAATTGTTAGTGATCTATTATCTTGTTGGTGTTTTTATTTTTCCCACTCAGACATGCAGTGGTATTTTATTATGGGAGTAGGTTTTCTTCATTAAGTATGTCCTGCAACTGATCGAGAGCATTGAGCTAGTCAAGGTCTGGGAGTGGGAAGAGGAGGCTTGTCACAGAAAGACTGGAGGAAATAATGATCTAAGAAGAAAGTACAGAATGAGGAATTAATACAGGATGACAAATGTACATCTTAACTAAGGATATGGAATAATTATTTTGAAATAATATTAATAGTGATTTTTAAGATATAATTAACTGTAAAATATATATTAGAAAAGGACATTTGCTTTTAAGGCCATTTAACAGATATGATAATTGATTATTGCATGTCTATTATTATTGTCAACCTGGAAATAATTGGCAGGATTTAATAAAATTATTACAAAATATCCAGGCCATGGTACAATAGCTTAGACAGAGAAAAACAAAGGACAAAAATATAAGGGTCAGTAGCTAACCTATTGAGTGTAATTTTACTCTAGCTCCCACATTTTGGAAAGAAAGCGTAGTTAAAGCAATATTTCCAAAATATACTTAATGAAATTGGTTGCTCTTGATATGGAAATTTCCTTTGAATAATTTGATACAAGTTTCATACCTGATCCCCAATGTGTAATACAAAGTAATATTTTTAAATCAAAATTGCTTTATTGGGAAATACTACATTTTTTATTCAAATGAATTGTCTTCATAAGCCCTTCAGAGGAAACTCCAAAAGAACATTCACATACCTAAGATGGTCAACAAGTTGTTGTGCTCAAAAAGAGTAAACTATGTGAAATTAATTATTTTATATAAATGGAATTACACAATATGTGGTCTTTTGTGTCTTTCTTCTTTCACTTGGAATAATGTTTTCAAGGTTCATTCATGTTGTAGTACAAACAGGACATCATTCTTTCTTATGGCTATTTCATTGTATGAACATACTACATTTTGTTTGCCAATTCAACAGTTGATAGATATGTGGGTTGTTTCCGATATTTGACTAATAAAGCTTCTATGAATATATGTGTACAAGTTTCTATGTGGACATATGTTTTTATTTCTCTTGGGTATATAACTAGGAGTGGAATGGCTGGGTCATTTGGTAACTCTATGTGTATCTTTTTGCAGATCTGCCAAACTGTTTCCAAAGAGGCTATGCCATTTTAGATTCCCACCAGCAATTTATGAGGGTTCTAATTTCTCCATCTCCTCATCAACTCTTGTTATCCTTCATAGTTTCAATTATAGCCATCCTAGTGTATGGGAAATGTTATCTTGTGGTTTTGTTTTGCAGTCCCTTATGACTAATGATTTTGAGGTTCTTTTCATATGCTTATTGGTCATTTGTATATTTCTTTTAAAAAAGATTTGTTTAGATCCCTGTCCAATTTTTATTATTGAATTCTAACTATCATTTACCTATTCTGCATAGTATATTTCTATCAGATATATACTTTACAAATATTTTCTTCTATTAGCTTCCTTTTCACTTTTTTGATAGTGTACTTTGAAGAACAAAGGCTTTTTGTTTTGATGAAGTCCAATTTATCTATTTTATTCCTTGGTTGTTTGTGCTTTAGGCATTGTAGCTAAGAAACCATTGTATAAGCCAAGGTCATGATGGCTTACATCTATACTTCCTTCTAAGGCTTTTATAGTTTAGCACTTACCTTTAGATCTTTGATTCACTTTGAGTTAATATTTGTATATGGTGTGAGGTAAGGATCCAACTTCATTCTTTTACATGTGGCTATCCACTGACCCAACACCATTTGTTAAAAAGACTGTTCTTTTCTCATCAAATTATTTTGGCATCCTTAGAAGATCTATTCTTCTAAGAAAGTTTATTTCTGGACACTAACTTTCTATACCATTCCATTAATCTATATGTCTATCATTATACCAGCACCATACAATCTTGATTACATATCTTTGTAGTAAATTTTGAAATCAATATTTATCAATAAATGTGTTATATAATCTGGTTGCTTCCATTAAAATATGAATTTTTGTATCAGTTTGTTAATTTCAGAAAAACAAGGCAGATGGAAGTTTTATAGGGATATTATTGAATCTGTAGAACAACATGGGGATTGTTGTTATCTTAACAATATTAAGACTCCCAATCCATGAACATAAATGTCTTTCTATTTTTTAGGGCTTCTTTAATTTATTTCCGAGCTATTTTCTGGTTTCCAGAGTACAAGTCTCACACTTTTTGTTAAATTTACTCATCAGGATTTTATTTTTGCTACTGTAATGAGATTTTAGTCTTAATTTCATTTTCAGATTTTTCATTGATAATATGTAGAAATAAAAATGATTTTTTATGTTGATCTTGTATCCTGCAACCTTGCTGAACTTGTATATTATTTCTAATATTTTTCTGTGGATTCTTCCGGATTTTCATATACAAGATTATGTCATTTGCAAATTGAGATAGACATATTTCAATTCCAACCTGAAAACCTTTTATTTCTTTCTCTTGTATAATTTCTACAAACAGATCCTCCAGGAAAATGTTGATTAGAAATAGCAAAGCAGACATCCTTTTCTTGTACCTGATTTTAGGGAGGAATCATGATTTTTTTGTTTTATTTTTTGATATTATGTAAGATGTTAGCTGTGGGTTTTTCATAGATGCCTTTTATCATGTTGAAGAATTTCTCTACTCATCCTAGTTTGTTGAATGTTTCATCATGAAAGGAGGTTGGATTTTGTCAACTGTTTGTCTTGCCTCCATTGAGGTGATCATATGAGTTTTGTTTTTTATTTTATTAATATGGTATTAGGATTGATTTTCATATGTTGAGTCAACCTTGCATTCCTGGGATAAATTCTTAGACATGGTGTAATCCTTTTCATATGTTTCAGGATTCATTTTGCTGGTATTTTGTTGAGGATTTTTGTATCAATATTTGAAAGCATATTGGTCTGCAGTTTTCTTTTCTTGTGATGTCTTTGTCTGGTTTGGGTGTCTGGATAATACTGGCCCCACAGAATGAGTTCTAAAGTGTTCCCTTCCCTCCTATCTTTTGGGAGAAATTGTGAAGTATAGGTGCCAATCCTTAAGCATTTTTTAGAATTCACCAATGAAGCCATGCAGTCCTGGGCTTATCTTTTTTGTGAGGTATTTGGTTACTTTTTAGGGTTTCTTGGCTTGTTCCAGGTTTATTCAGATTTTCTAATTTCTTCCTGAACCAATTTTAGTAATTATGACTTTAACAGTGTGTCATATCATATAGATTGTCTAATTTGTTGGCATACAATTGTTCATAGAATTCCCTTATAATCTGTAGTTCTATAGAAATGTCTCTTCTTTTGTTCTTGATTTTAGTAATTTGGGTCTTCTATTTTTTTTCTTGATCATTTTTGTTAAAGTCACTGTAGAAATTCGAATCAGTAATACAAAGGTGAAGGTTTTTAATTTTTTTTTTTTTGCTGCTATCATTGATATCTATTACCCCTACAAGGATGAAGTATTAAAAGTTCTCTCTCAAAACAAAGTAAAGGAAAAGAAAACTGAAAGTGATTAATATGAGTAATATGGAAGATAAGAAAAATATATATGTATAATTAATTATTGGTTTTCCTAAAAAAATTAATAAAGCAGCACTAATCTTTGATATTAGAAAATAAAACTTCTCTGAGATAAAGAATAACTGAAATTTCAGATTTTGAGTGATCACCTGTATAAGACAAAATCAATAAAAATAAGCATTCATATATATCAATAATTATTTATATTTCTACCATATGCCACATACTTATATTATATGTCAAGCGTTGATCACAATACATCTCACTTAATCTTCTCAATAACTCTGTGAAGTAGGAATTATTTTTGCCTCTATTTGACATATGAGAAAATAGATGTGCAGAGAGTTTTAAGAACACTTGTCAAAGTTAAGAAGCTAGTATGAAGCTCTACCAGGATTTTAACCCATGGATGTTTTTCTTCATTGCTCTTGAATTACCTAATATAGCATTCCATTTGTGACTCTTACCTAACATTTGTTGACTCTTCATAGGCATGGTATTTTTGTCATTTGGTTGATGATGAGAAAGAAGAATGTATATGCACATGAAATGAATATATATTAGCAAACTGAAGGTTTGTCTAGGAATAATCTCTGGCATTGATTTTTGATTATAGAAAATGATGAACTAATATCAATTGAATTCAGTAAGAAGCAATTGCTTTCTCTCATTTTTGGTAAATTATGAGAAAATCAAGGTGCTTGGACTAAATGAAAAACTGGTTATGCTGCTCTTCAAATATGTGCAGTGCAAACACTGGCATATCTCCTGAAAATATTCATTACTATTCATCTTTATGTTTATTGTATTTATTTCATAATGAAGCATATGCACTTGAAAGTGTAGACAAATCTTGCTATGAGGAGACCACTGCTTCTTTCTCACAAACAGATGCCTTTTCTATCCTTGGCGAGTCCGCTTCCTAAACATGTGCTGTCATCTGTAATGACATCGCTAGAAAATGGTACAGAGAAGTAGGCAGAAAAGGAGCAAAATGTTGTATACATTGCTGAAGAAATATCTGGTGAGACAACTCTAAGCAATTGTTTGATATCACATTAGCAGTGGATCAGAAAAGTGTTGCAGCCCATGCTATGAATCTCTAGTGAGGGCTGAAGAAAGCAGCTTTATTTGGGAGGTCTTTCACATCACTTCTAAGTGTCCTTGCTCTCTAATGGCACTCCCTCGCCTTTTTAATTGTGGCGTTAAGTTAATTGTGGCGTTTAATTGTCTCATTAGAAGGAAGGACTTAGGGGCCAGAATGTGTGGGGATTGATTCACATTTCAGTCCTTAGCAGCAATGTAACTTAACCGCTCTGTGCCTAGATTTTCTCATTTATAAAGGGCTGCTTTGTTGTTTAAATAAGTCCAGACACATAAAGTAGTTAGAACGTGGAGTGGTTGAGAGCAAGTTCTCAGTAATGTTAATGTTACTGCTATGATTACCCCAAAACTAGTTTTCTTATTGTTTTAATGACACAAGCCAAATAATCTCTAACAAGGCATTAGTTGGTTCAGTTAAGGCATTTATACTTATGGGTATTAAAATTTAATCAGGTGACTACCGAAGGTTAGAAAAACCATCAAAGTCCAAAGGATAGGGCATCATATTGTGGAATTTCAGATACTTTGTATCAGACTCCAGGAGAGAGAGTCGGCTTGTGGTTCTGGTAACAGCTTGCTCAGGCTGTCAGCCCTCGAATTACTGGGTGAGCAAAAGTTTCCTCCATCTCTATGAAATGAGGGCCAAAAACAATGAGTCAAGACTATCGAAACCTAAATTTATAGGAAGAAATGGGCACAGGCTGTGGAAAGAGCAGGGGGAGTGTTTCAGGGGAATGGAGGCTGTATTTGCATCCTGGGGCTGCCTGTTGGAATGACGTTGTGAGATATTCTCCAAATACTGTTGAAATGGCCTTGAGTTTTGGTTTCATGTGGCTTCTGTATGATCCTACTTGAAAATATGGAAATTGAATGACCCAAGTCTGCTCACAAATCTGTTTGCAGAGCAGACATTTGTTAAAATTATCTGAACCAGAGAAGTGTGCATGTAGATGGTGAGCTTTGGTGACCTTTGAACAACCTCCTGTACTTTTATATTTGTATGGAAACCACATTAACTTTTGTGAATAACCTATCAGGCAGTGAAGCAGTGAAAACAATTTCAGAATACACCAAAAAAATGTTTATTCCTTTCATATATCTAAAATTTCAAATTAATGTCTCAACTGAAGGTTGGCAAGTAGGAAAGATTAAAAAGAAACAGAGAGAAGGAGAGAGAGGTGCAGGGGAGAAAAAGAAATATTTAGAGAAATACAAAATTCTTGAAATAAAACTAAAATGTTGGGAGAGTAGGGATGTTACTTCACTTTCACGCTCAGTAAGGATGGCATTCATTTAACCAGGATAAAATGACAAAGCTTGGAAGAAGGATCAGTAAGGTGAAATCTTGATTGCTGTTCTTTGGCCCTTGTGAGGCAAAGGTTTTGCTCTCCTCCTTTGAGGTATTTCCTGCCATTTTTCTCCTGATATATGAGCCATTTTGTTCAAGACACTCTGGGAAGGATTCTGGGTGACCTTCACTGGCTTGCTGTTTTTTCCCGGCTTCCCCCTGATGAAACCCTTTCTTGAAATCCTACAGATGCAAACTGGTAGGCTCACTTCCATCTGTGGGGATTGCTAGGCTGCTCTTAAGTGTTTTGGGGAAGCTGGATTAAGCCTGTCGGGTCTTGTAAGGACTACGTGTTACAGTACTCCTAATTAGCTCTATGACCATTTGGAGAAAGCTCAATTAGTTTTTGTGTCATCCAGTCATTTTCGAGTGACCTCCTGAACAGTGCATTCTTTATAATGTTGAGGTAATTTTTATACTTATTAGTCATTAAATCAGGGTACCCCTTTTAGAACAAAATTTTTGGACTGGTGAGAAAAAGAGAGAGTGGAGATGATGACTTATAGAGAGGAAATAAAAGAAGAAAAGAAGCTTTTGCATGTATATGCCTATGTATTTTATTAAAAATTTTAGTGGCTGCTCCAAGAGCAAGGTGTCTGTACCTTTAATCATTTTCATTTTAAAAACAGAGTCTTATATTTCCACATCTTCAGCTGTCCCAGAGGGCAGCTAGGCCAACTTTAACAACATTAATTTCTCTTTATGACAGGACTAGTGCTGCCCCAGGTCTTCAGAACTGCCTAAAATGTCTGGAAAAGTAGATAATGAAGAGGATATTAGAATTGTAAACAAGAGCTATTTTGTAATAAAAACCATATATTTTCTCCATTGGACTTTGGGCTTAGTACTGCGGCAGCAAAAGTGTCACGAGTCATAATTTGTTGATGACTACTGAGCATTAGTTACAGTCAGAGTGTGTGCATAAAGGGCAAATCCTCCTAGCACCCCGTTAAAGATCATCGTGGATGGGTAACTGCAGTTTAGTTGTTCTAATGTGTCTCTTTCATTTGATTTTTCATTGTGCTATCTGATGAAAAATTTCTGTGTGTTACAACTTCCTAGGTTGCTCCCAGGCTTGTTTGCCCTCATGCAGAGGTGTTTTGCACAAGTTTAAAGGATTCATTACTAGTGAATATGAAAGAATCACCCTGCTAATTCTAACCGACGTTCAACCGTGGACTACCTCCTAAATGTTTAGAAATAATCCAGATTGGGGAGATGAACAAAGAGGCAGCATCCTCCACACTGCTTTGCGTTTCTCCAGCAGCACATCCCCGCTTCTGTCTGTCTATTCATCCTTCTACTGACAGGGTTTATGAGTCTGGTACAATGGACTAAGAAACAGTAGATTTCCCCCCAAGAAACTGAATGCTCTTTGTTCGTCTGCAGGGAATCTGGGAACAAAGTGTAAAATGTAAGCATTACCGTCTGTTAATGTCAGAAACAGGACTCTCTTGTCTTAAGGTGCACAGCAACTGAGAAAGTTCATACTGTACTTAACCTTTGTCTTACCCTTGTCCTTTGTTGTCCTGATTCACACAGAAGGAATCTGAACCCATAATCCTAAAAACGTAGCAATTCTCAATAATATTGGTTGTGTTTGCATTTCATATCTGCATTTATTATACTCAGTGGCCTATGTTCCATAATCTATTCACTGAATTTTTAGTTTTGGGAGAGAAACAGTGATGTACGAAGCCTCTCAGTTCCTATTGAGATCTTTCCCACTGAAGGTAATAATGATAAAATTTATGTTTTCAATTAGCCAGAACTTATTCTCACATTTGTGCAATATTCTTTTTATGATTGGCAATAGTATAATTGCATATGTTTCAAAAAGGACAATATGTATTCCATAGAAGGCTAAAGTAAAATCTGAAATAATTTTGAAAAGAGAAGTCACATTGTGTTTTATGAACTCTCTTTAAATATTACAATTTAAAAAATAAGGGCAGAAACCATTTATTTACATCTATTAGCATTTAATTCCCTTCTTCGTAGCCAGAATGTGAATGTAATCAGCTTCATGGGTCTCTGCTTTGCTTCATCCTTGTAGTATAACCAGAGTTAGGTGCAGGTGTCTTTCAGACGGGCTGAGGTAGTGAGATCAATTCTGAGACAGGGCTCACTTGGGCTCGATACAAACTGAAAGACAAAAATGAGCTCTCTTCTATTATTTAGGCACCTGTCCAGAGGTTGGGGGGGAATTTCTTCTTGTGGAGATTTACCCAAAGAAAGCAAAGATAACCACCTTGCCTTCTGTGTCTAATAAGATGTGAAAAGGGGCAGAAATAATGAGTATTACACTGTATTTTTCATGTAACAGTCTGAGAAACAAAACGTCCTGAACACTGGCAGTGATTCTAGTCATTTTCAAATGAAAAGGGCTATTTGTTTCCAAATTACTGCAGCCACTGGAATGCATACGTTTATGGCTCAGAAATCCTCATTTTGCGATGTAAAATTACCTTTCAGTAATTTAGTCACTGCAGGCTTTCTCCTGCTGACTGGTCAGAAGCTATCAGATAGCTTGCAGCTGCAGGCTGAAGCCGGGCCATTTTTTTTTCTAGGACAGGCAGTTAGTTAGTAGAGCCATCAGTGTGGCATCTGTCATCCTGCTAGGCCCAAATTGTTTTCTATGATGGATGTCACAGTCTGTATGATCAAAATAGAAGTCCTGCTGCTTTTAATTGCAAAATCGGAGTACTTGCACATTTGTTATTATGCCGAGGTTATTACCTCACACAAAATGAATTAACAGGTGAAAATAATTGATGAGAGGCGTCCAGGGATTTTTAGCCTCTTCAAAGAGACTTTGTAATTATGGCATAATGAATGTTCTGAGACATATCTGTGGGGGGCAGCATGAGACCACCAAAGATCTCTTCAGATTGATGATAAATTTCTACTAAATTCTACTGTAATACTGCTTAAATTTACTCAGCAATTAGTTTAATAGGCCTACATGATTCATGATATGTACTGAGAAGTTTTAAATAAGTTTGTTCCATCCATCTATAAATTAAGCTACTTACCTCAGCTTTCTTCCCAAGATGATGGGACACGTTAACAAATACGACTTTCCGAAACAATGATTACATAGAATAGAGGTTTGGGTTTCAGAAATGCCTGTCTAAATGCTGCTCCATCTCAAATAACTCTTCTTCCCCTCTTCTAATAGCTTGTGAAAATAGCCTCACCAACTTTTTTCCAAATATAGTTTTAAGAGTTTCCCAGCCCATGTAGACTCTGCATTTGTCCTGTAAAGTAAATTGTGTCAGCATTTTGCAAGCTGAAGTAATTGCTCTTGGCTTTCTAAACACTCTTCCATTCAGACTTGGTCATAGTTCAAATTCAGTCAGCTCCTGAGTGCATCTAGAGTGATGAAGCCCAGCCATCTTCCCCTTTCCTCGTGACATCCTGGAACTGCAGAGGGGGTATCTCTATCACCGTGATCTCACTGCACACATTGCCTTAGGAGCACAGGAGTCACTCCCTGTACTCATCCAGTGCAGCCAACATACTGGTGTGCTACTTTTCACGTGTGCCTAGGCAGTACAGAACAGTAGTTGTAAGGTGACCAACAGAAATATCACTAAGGTGGCAAAACATTATGAAGTACAAGAGATGATCATTTTAAGAAAAGAAAGAAAAGGAAAGAAAAACTATTTCTGGACAAACCATAACCATGCTTTTCCATAACCATCCAAATTTCAAGGTTGTTCTTTTACTAATGATAGCTGAAAAACTAAATTAATTGTGGGTACTATTATGAGAAATATTCATAAAGGAAATCTTGAGGCTAAGATAGCCTTCAGTTAAAAATAAAGAAGAGAAAAAGGACAAGGAAATAGAACTTAAAGTTTCAGGGAATTGTAAACTCAGAAGAGTTTCACATGTTTAAAACACCTATATTAATTTTTAAGTGACAGGGAGTTTTATCACAGATTCAAACTAGATTGATTAATCTATATTTCTTGAAAACATGCATTATTAACATTGTTACTATTCCTTTTGTGAGACACACACATGCTTACACACACACACTTAACTGCCAGAAGAGTCAGTAACACCTCTGTAATGCATCGCCTCTATTCGATCGAGTAGTTTGTAATTGCTATTTGTTGTTATTCTTGCCCTGAACTTCAACAAAATGCATATTTGAACATGCAATTGATACTGAGATGACTCTTTTCTTTACATTATATCTAATATATGTTATATATATACATATAAACATACACCCATACATACCTACATACATATATATATATGTATAGTATGCTTTTTTAGATTTATTGTTGGCATTTTGGTATTTAAGAGTATTTAATATCAAAGGGTCTCAATAACAGGAGGAAAAAATCCATGACAAGAAAATATAATGAATGCAAGACAAGTTGTGGATTGCCCCACATGTGAAGCGGACTGTGGTAACTCATAACAGGCTGCATGTCACTTGCTGGGCCATTTTTCATAAACCTTCACACTCCTGCATTTATCTTCAGTATAGACCCCAAGATGAATTCTCCAAAGATATTAACAATAGATAGATGTTTTTTAAGCAAAATAGTCTATTTGAAAACTCTGTTACGAAGGTAGGGGGATGTTATACAATCGGACTTCAATTGTGTCATAAAGCCTGATGCCATTCTGTGATATTACTTTTATTGTTTGGTTTTAACTTAATGTAGAGCAAATAGCCCAAAATTCAGAGTTTAACGTTGTAAATTTTGATACCTGTTTTATTTAGATTATATTGGCTTATTGTTATGAAAAATCATGGAAAACAACCAAGGGATTCCAATTTGAACCAAAAATAAAACCAGGTGAAAAATGAATTTCTAAATAAAAATCATGTTAATGAAGGTGGGATACAATTTTTGAAATTTGATTACAATAGACATTCCAACATCTTGTTCATAACACAAACCACATAGCAATAGACTCCATAATTTAAATTTTACAGTAAGCTATACAAATACAAATAGATGTGTTTCAGGCAGAAATGAAGAACAGAGGGATTGGGTGTGGGTTATGATAGCTTTATGACAAATGACACATGAATTGAGTGCGGTACAACTAACTCTAAAGCAAATTCAGCTGCTTTTTCCTTATCCTTTCTTTTTTCTGTATGTAAGATGTAAAGATGTACAATGTTTAGATGGTGTCTAATGACTACAAACAAAGAGCATTCAATGCTGTGTGTATGTTTACCAAAGAAATTGTGTTTTAGATGAGAAAATCTGATGTTCTTTTTAACAATTATAGAATGTGAAATAGTAAGACTAAGGAAAAGGTATTTGTTTTACTCATGGGCCATTGCAAAATAATTCTTGTGTATCATAGGATTTGGTGAGCTAATGGAATCTGAATCACTGAATCACACTGATCCATTTCCAGGAAAGAAAAAGTTTTTGTTGATATTTTAATGAGAATGCAAATAATTTCTCTTGAGGATGCTAGAATTTTGGTAGTATCCGTCTGCTGCTAGCATGCTGTGAATTCCGTGCAATTAAATGGAATTGGATTTTGGCCCTGGCTTTATGTAGACAGCACTGGTTTCTGAGTTATACCACATTCAAACACTTCACTCTGATGTATTGCACTAATAGATCATCAGAAGCAGTTGTCATTCCAATGATGTATTAGTGTAATACATGAGAATGAGACTTACTGATGATGTATTTAGTACTCACAAGATGGCAGAGTCCGAAGAAGAAATGGGCCTAGTAAGGAAGCCATTGTAATTACAGGGCGGAGTCAGAGTGCAGCACTCCATAAGCTCTTTCAGGGTGCCAAGATGGTATATTGGTGCTGAAGATACTTCTTGGACCCTATTGCTTGTACAATGAGAAGAAAGTTATTATCCCATTTCAAAATAACATCGGTGAACTGCAGGAAAATATGTATACATGTCTCGCTATTGTATGATATTTTAGCCTGTGTCAATATATATATTGGTAGAAAGCATTGTGTTCTCTTAATGATTCATTCTGGGAAAAAACATATCCCTCTTAAGCAGGATTTTCTGCGATGATACACAAATATATTATTGTAACAATAATTTTCCATCTGATAGTTTCTGCCAAAGGGGAAGCTTTTGCTAGTGAGTGTCTATATGCTGCCAATCATGGGCACAGCTTCTAGCATTAGCTAGAGATGCAGATATTTTAAGTAAAACATTAAACTTAGGGCTCACTGTCATACATTTTCTGCTAATAGAGCTTGCAACACCTACTATAAATGTAGATGAATTAGAGACTCCCAGTGACCTCTATCTACCTCCTGCCGTGCTTTTTCTAAAAGGGTAAAAGAGAGACTTTTAAATGTTTATAACATAGGGCTAAAAAGGCCCTTTTATGCAATGGAATAGCAGTTACTGTTCACCTTCTTACAGACGCTGATTGCATCATAAATAAAACAGTAGGGCTAGTCATCCCAGCTGTGAAATGGATGTATGGAGATAGCAGTCAAAAGACATTGGTGAGGAATAGGCAGTTTTCTTTATAGGGCCTGGGTTGGAAAGACTGGGAGTGCCATAGTGTGTGTGTGTGTGTGTGTGTGTGTGTGTGTGCGCGCGCGCGCGCGCGTGCGCGTGAGTGCGGATGCAGTTTGGAAAGGAGGAAACAAAGAGAAGGAAGTGGAGGTGATAGTTGATACATAACATTTCCTTCCCTAGAAATTTAGCAACTGAAGCACTGTTTGAAAGAAGTTTCCTTATCCCCTAGTCAGGAAGGCAAAGCAGTAGTGGAAGGGAAGGGTTAACCAGAAAGAATTGAGATGGTGAAGTAGTGCTTGTTCCAATTTTCCTGGCAAGGTTGGCAGTGGCTTTCTTAGACCATATTAAACAACCAAATTTAGAGAACAAGAGAAAATTTAGAAGAAAAGGCGGAGGCATATTCTTTTTATTAAGCAGCATCTATATTTTCAGATAAATTATTTCACAATTAGCATTCCTTTAATTTGAAACTGATAAATCACTTTATCTTTTGTGAATAATAAATAGGAATTCCTCAGTGGATTCCTGTAATAGTCTGTTTTTTCTAAAGGCTTAGAAAATGTTACAAAAAATATATTGCCTACTTTAAATTAAGAAGAAATGTTATTTTGAAAATCTTAATACCAGAGTTCAAATATATCTAATTAATTTTAAGAATGATTATTGCAAGTTATATAATGCCCATTAAAGTATGTATTCTCCAAAAGGTCTATCAGCTTTCTAAACTATCAAAGTCCCTATAATCAGTTATATTTTAGACTTTTTAGTAATATTTCTGAATGGTTATTTTATACTATATAGGTTGCCTTAAAGATCTAGGAACTAAGGTTTGGGATATAGATCTGAACTAGAGGCTACCTAGACAGGCAAATTTTTAAAATATATTTTTGCACACCATGAAATGCCAAAAGAATTAAGTCATGAAAGTAAACTAGAGATTATTATACTATAACTAGCCACCAATTGCTTTTATATGAAACAAAAATGATTTTTCACATTAGGTGGATGCAACTTTGTTATGTATTTAAATACACACATACTTATTTTTGCCCCACACTTATTTAAAATACATACAAAGATTTAGTTATTTGACTAGAGTTTAAAAAGTCTTCACAGCTGAACAGATGTGGTTCAAGCGGTTGAGCCCCTGCTTTCCACATGGGAGGTCCTGGGTTTGGTTCCTGGTGCCTCCTAAAAAATATAAACAAACAGCAATCAAAACAAATGAAAAAAACAACTCACGGGAGCCATTGTGTCTCACTGGTTGTGCTCCAGCTTCCCACATACAAGGTCCTGGGTTCAATCCCCAGCCCCAGTACCTAAAAAAAAAAAGGCTTCACAGGGAAAATGCATATGATTAATTCAGTAAATAGTTGATTATAGACTTTCAAATTATTAACAAATGTATTTTCTCACGTTTGCACTAAGTTAAGCAACATTGCCAACGATACTGGAAAGAAAAAGCCAGGGATTTTCTGTCCCTTAGGTAATGGTAACATGACCTAGACTCTGACCTAGACGGTTTCCCTCCAGTCCTTACCTATCCCTCCCTCTCTCTTTCTTATTCCTTTTGTTAAAAATTTGATATATTTAAGGACATCTACAGAAAAGAAGAAAATGTTAAGGAGACAGTAGTGGAAGGGAAAAGTCAAAGGAATGGGAAGATAATGTCAGCTACATACTGTGATAACCATGAAACAATTCACCTAAAATTTTGTAATATTTCTAAAACACTACATACTTGCAAGGATATGGTAATGATATTCTATGATGATAAAATGTCTTTTTCTTTATATTGCCATTCATTATCGTGAGTGAGGAACAAGTCTATAAATTAATTGCAAATTAGTGATAGCAAAATATGCCACTGTAAAACTATCATGCTCTGAGGAATGCTTTCAATAGGAGACACAAAGGAAAGTGAGGCTATGGGGTAAAAAAAATGCTAAAGGAGTTATGTTGAAAAGTTTGGGATTTTGAGGTGTTTATTCAGATAACATAAATACATTCATTTTAAGGATACATTTCTAATATTTAAATGTATTATGAAAGAGAGGTACAAAATTTTGAAATGCTTTAAATCGCAGTAAATGCAAACAAGAGACAGAGTCACAACAGAAAAATGAATTCTGACCTTTCGAACATTGTGCTCTATTCAGCAGCATGTAAGATAGCATGAAATCTTAGCTTATACTTGAAATAAATATGTCTCATTGTCTAAGAAGTAACAGCAACTAGAAAATCCAGAATTCTAAAAAATATTGTAGAAAGTAAATGATAATCAAAGTAATTCTGAGTCATTTGTATGCTTTTAATGTATGAACACATTAAATGCACCATAACTAATACCTCTAGTATTTTTCTAAATAAAAACTGTTTAATCCCACAAACATCGCAAATATCTGCATTGTTGGAGTTAAAGATCCAATGGTTATTTAAAGGTGAAATAAGAAGGCTAGGCTTCCTTGCACTCATGTGAGATAAACATCAAAACTGGTTTTAGCAAAAGGCAAAACTGCCATGTCCAACTGATGTTGATACTGAGTTCTTCATCAATAAAATAATTATTCAAAGATTTTGCTAGAATTCTAACTAGTGCACTCACTGTATTTGATAATGGCATCTCTGTATTTGATAGTGGCATTTTCTTTGTTTAAATAGTTTTGACAAATAATTGGCACCTTGGGCTTTTACTTGTAAATCCATCCCACTTTATCTCAGTAGCTTAACAATTGTAACTGGTTTACCATGAGTATGTAGCAGTTTAGTTTTGTGGTGATTAAGCCAATGTTAATTCCAGTTTCCTTTGTATACCTTGTCTCACATTGTTTCTGTGTTCCTTTCTTTTTTCCTTGATGTCTCTCTCTCTCTCTCCACCCCCTCTCTTTCTCCAATTTCTATCAGAAATAGTCTAAGCTCCCTCTTCTTTCAGCTACAAAAATGTTGCCTTTTTCACTTGATGGAAATTTGCCTATCATCTTTCTCCATCTTTTCAGGCTGTCTGATCTTCTCATTCTGGAAATGACTATTTCTTTTACTTTTTACACGAGGAGTTATTTTTCCCATTACTAGCCTTCACATTCCACAGATATAAAAACCTAATTGTGCACTGTGGTACAAATGAAATCCGAAATTATCAAGTGCAAAATTAGCATTAAAAAATCATAAGACAACAAACAATAGGGCTTTTATGTGATTTTTGTAATTGCCTGAAACTAGTTACTCTGGCAATAATTGTTTGTGCCTCATTAACATGCAAAATGGTTTTATAGACTAACCCACACACAAAAGAAACCATTTTTGATGAGAACTGTGCTTTGTTTAATGTTAGACACCATTGTATTTGCTTTCCTAATATAACAGTTCTAATTAGTACCTAGCACTCATCCTGAGTTTTTCAGCTTGAACACTCTGAAGGTGACAATTGAGTCACAATTCCATGGCACTCTTTGTCAGAACCTGTCAAAATATAGCTAAGCCTTTAGGAGTTGTGATCTAAATATGGAAAAAAAAAGTTGATAGTCCAGAAACAATATGTCTCTAAATATTTTTTATTTTAAAAAACTAAAATTGCACATTAGCCCATGCTTAAAAACATAATACTGTTAATGCTACTCAATTAAATGTGGCCCTGACAAAACTAGAGTTGTCCTAATAATTTCTTAACATTGATTTTATCATCTGGCCTTTATCTATTTGCCTGATTCATTTAACATCACTTCCTTGGTGAGGGAACACAAGTTGATTTACAGGAAAATTTTAAATCAATCAATCTGCACATGCAAACTTTTTAGATATGATTAGCTGTTCATATTAGAAGAATGGAGCATATCTATTTTTTCCTCTGCACTGAAAATGTGACACCATGAGACAAAGACATTCTGACCCCAAATCATTATGATTTTAATTTGAGGGAACATGCAAGTCTCTGCTTGAGGCCTATCTCCGGTTAAGAACAAGATTTCCCAGCAGATTTGACTCCCACCCCCTTTCCCTGATAAGCCTGAACCCAAATACGACAGGACTGAGGAAGACTAAGTATGGAATGATGCAATTTGTGGGTCCTGATCATGAAAAACATATTAAATGTAGGACCTATTACTTTTGGGCAAAAGACACAAAAGGTAGACTGGTTTAAAGTTTTACAACTGATTGGGCTCATAAATATAATGTGATTACATTTTTTTCTTTGGTACTAGACTGATGTTATTTCCCCCCAAAGTTCTGAATTAGTTAATAGAAACATTCTATTTAATGTAGGTTTTGTATAAAAAGTCAATGGATTTCCTAATTTTACAAAACTGACTCATCAAGGCAGTAATCTCCCTAATTTAGATGGAGTTGATCAGGGGCTATAGCAGTTCTTAAAATATATTTTCTAGGGTACGATTCCTTCAGTTTGTTTCTTATTAAAACCTACCACAAATAGTTTATTTTAATATCATACAATATTTTAATATAAGAAAATATAATTAAAGTTACTACATTCTTATATAAAAGATTCTAGATTCTCTATAATGGAGTATTAAATAAGTTCATATGATATATGTGTGAGGTTTGAAGACACATCCACTCACCCAAGTTCTGGAAGTTGGATTTAAGGTACCTCTAGTAAGGTTTTCACATGAAATAATTACTGGTCACGTCTTCCTCAAAGTACTTTTATCCCTATGTTTTTAACTTTATTTTTAAAGAAGTTTTAGAATACATAAAAGTTACATTAAATATAAGAAGGATTCCCATATATATTATATGGGAGATATATATATGTTAACAAGTATGGTACATTTGTTAAAATTGATGAATAAATATTGAAGTATTGCTACTAATCATTGTGGTTGACACTTTGAACTGTATAATTTCATAGGTTTTGATAAAATGTATAGTGGCCTGTATCCATCATTGCAAAATCATTCAGGACAACTCCAAATGCCCTAAAAATGCCTTATGTTACACCTATTTTTCTCTTCTCCTCCCCTTACAACCTATGGTAAGCACTATCTTTATATCAATGTTACAAGTTATTCAATTACTGCAATAATAATAAGTCTATGTTGTTTCATGATTGCATTCCCCCCTTAAGTTTGTTCATTCCTCAATCTTAAGGATTTTGGGATGGTGATGCCTGCCCTGCTTCAGATTGAGAGGGTTCTTAGACCTTAAGGGGCTTTTAGAGGACTTTTTCTTTCAGTTTTGTTTATATAGGTAGATGTTAAATCCCAATTTTTTTCATGTCTGTCGTCTCACACTGCAACTCTACTCTCTTTTCCCACTAGCTTCAAGACATCTCTAATTTCCTATTTTTTATAAATAAAATGACAAATGATAAAAACAAAATTCCTTGTATATCTCTTGAAAAATTTGGACTCAAATAACTATTGAAAATATTCTGGAAGGGTTTATATATATTATATATTTAACTACAAAGAACTTAAAAGTTAGAAATAAAAGAAATTATTTCAGCTGATCCATTCTGGAGTGATAATTAGTATGGAAAATTTTGGTAGACAAGATAATTGACGTGTATGAATATAGATTCCATAGATAAGAAAGTTAGAAGGGATCCTGAAATTCTTCCATCTACCTCCTAACCAAAGTAAATATATATGCTAGCTTCCTAGATAGAAATTTATTCAGCTTATGTTTGAGAATAGCCAGTTATTGGGAACTCATTTTACAGGATGCTTTCACTTTACACACAGAATCACATGGAAAGCTTTTTTTCACAAAATTCTTTCTGTGCCTTATATTCACATAGCCATTTCTCCTACTTCTTTTCTTTGAGACATAGACTAAATCTATTCCTAAAGAGATTCTTAAATATTTGAAAATATTCAGCCTCGAGCATCATAAAATTATGTTCATCAAGCTATATAGTTTTCACCCTAAGATATAGTTTCAAGGCCCATCTCTATCATTAGTTTCCTCCATGTGTTCTCATTTGTCAATTATCCTCTTAAAAGGTGTTACCCAAAACAAATTTATCTATGTATCTGTATATCATCTATCTAATCCTCTATCTACCTTATATCTATCTACTGTGTATCTAGTTACCTACCTAATTTTAATATATTTACCCATGTTCAGTGTGCAAGAAACTTGGTTCAGAGTGATGTGTTAGTCACAGGCCTGACCCTAAAGTAGCATATATTTCCTTAATGGAATTAGAGAAATAAACAACCATGCTGTTTAATTACAATTATGGGTGATAGTCTATTGGAATAACTAAACAAACAAAATTTAGAAATCTGATTTAATGGGAGTGAAAAAGAGCAGGAGAACTTTTCCTTAAGGATAAAAAAAATCCCTTTTTTGAGTACTAATAATATGAATATTTAATCAAACAAAAACTTTTAGGGGAAGCAGATGTGGCTCAAGTGATTGAGCTCCCACCTATCACATGGGAGGTGTCCTGGGTTCCATACCTGGTGCCTCCTGGAGAAGATGACCAAGACAGAGAGCTGGCGGGATGGGCAAGTGTGGTGAGCCGATACAACAAAATGATGCAACAAGGACACACAAAGAGGAAAGACAATGAGAGACACAACAAAGCAGGGAGCTGAAGTGGCTCAAGCGATTGAGTACCTCTCTCCCACATGGGACGTTTCAGGTTCGGTTCCCTGTGCCTCCTAAAGAGAAGACAAGCAGACACAGAGAGCACACAGTGAATGGAAACAGAGAGCAGACAGCAAACACAAACAACAGGGGGTGGGGGACAGTAAATAAATAAATAAAACTTTTAGTGCATGGAAGAATATGAATTGAGATTTGATATGGCCAAAAGAAAGATTAAGAAATGTTTTAGGAACACTAGACATTGTATATATTAGACAATCACTATCAATCAGGGCCATTATTTTACCTATTTTAATTTTTTTACAGGGACTAAATTTTGAGTTATAACAGGATAGACCTAGATCCACTATAGTCAACTGAAGTCTCAGAGAATTCACCTTTAGTTTGAGCAAGTGTTTAATGTGTTTTGAATGCTACATTGACTCCAGGAGACACAGCTCGACCTGGGTAGTCCAAGAGAATTCTCTTTGGGATTTAGACACTCTTTGAACCCCTTCCACTATATGACCCTTCTGTTAAGCTAACTGATCTCTCAATAGATCCTCTACATTTTCTAGACTCCCTTAAGGCAAAGGAAAAGTCTTTACAATATTATCTAAAAGAGACAAACAGATATAGCTATGTCCTTATACTTAAATCACTAACAATATTGTCCTCTAATTTTGTATCTCAATTCCATAACATGATGATATATTCACAGTAGTGTTTTGATGATTAGGAGGAGGAGCTGCAGGTAACTTAATCCTCTTGGATAGCCCACCAACAAATATAATGTCATCCAAACAACCATCCAATCTTCACTCTAGCTATATTCAGACCTTATATCGGCTGAGTCCAAGCAACGTGTGTGTGTGTGTGTGTGTGTGTGCGCGCACGCATGGTTTTGCAACTGGGCAAATAATCAAAGCGAAGGAATGAATACAGCCATCTGTATGGAAATTGGTGAACTGCAAATTGGTCCCCTAACTGGGATTAGGGAGAGTACATGTTTTCCCCAGCTCTGCTTCTTTCCCAGAATTTCACATACATCAATAACAATGGCTTTTACTTCCTTCAGCTGAAGATGGAGAGACAGAGATGCTTTAAAGTTGTCAATGTCAGAAAAGGTTTGTCCTGCATAGTTATAAGCCCATTATTTAAAAGAACAAAATGAAGGCTCGTTTCCTACAGTGAATTTAATACTTTTCCTGCCTTGCATTATGGTGACAGTACTGTAAAGTAGGCTCAGTAAAAAAAGAAAAAGGAAAAAATAGAAATGCATTTTTAAAACTCAAAACCACATTGTAACCCTTTCTTGCATGCTGAGAGTATTGGAATATTTATCTACTATTTCAACCTTTAAAAAGCACAGCTAGAGACAAAGAATATTTGATAATTTTTCCTTTTATTTTACATTTAGTTATTATTTTTATAAGAATCCTTTTGGGAACTTCTAGGAAGCTAGTGTAATACAACAGGATACTGATTCCCCAGATATACCATTATTAAAAATGTATAAACTGTGAAAAGATAAACTAAAGAGAATCCCAATAAAAGTGGATGATGTGCTTATTAAACTGTGTAGCATGAATGATAAAGATCTAAAGTTTATTATTTACATAAATCTGAAATATTGAGTTTGTTTAGAGCTCTGAACTGCTTTGCAAATTTGGTAAATGTACAGTTGAGGGATGGCATAGAATGAAATGTATATGATTTCAAATGAATGATTGTGACATTTGTGTATATTTTTAAAATCCCATATACATAAGCATGTAAAATCATGTAATCCCATATACATGATTTTTGCTATATCTGATTATAAATACAGATCATTTCAATATTAAAGAAATCAATGGAAGTCAGGAAAAAATTCCTTGGAAAAAATTAAAAAATTTGATGTTTTTACTTTTGTCCCTTCTTATAAGCATGGATATGTGGCAAGCTGATTGGAGAGAATCATATGCTGACATCATATTGTGGGGCAATATAGTCACACCAATTGTAGTGGGTTGAATGATAACCCCCAAAAGGTATCTCCACTACCTTATTTGAAAAAAGATCCTTTGCAGAGGTAGTTAAGTGGAGGATCTTGAGATGAGATTATCTTGAATTAACTGAGTGAGCCCTAAATTCAATGACAAGTGTCCTTATAAGAAGAGCAGAAACACAG
This sequence comes from Cabassous unicinctus, assembly GCA_029593785.1. Classification (NCBI taxonomy): domain Eukaryota; kingdom Metazoa; phylum Chordata; class Mammalia; order Cingulata; family Chlamyphoridae; genus Cabassous; species Cabassous unicinctus. The sequence continues at coordinate 26,904 of JAQZBX010003327.1, forward strand.
GGACACAGGTGAGAAGGCCATGTGAAGATGGAGGTAGATATTGGAGTGATGCATCTCCAAACCAAGGTCCATCAAGGGTTGTTGTTAACCACGAGAAGCTAAGAGAGAGACACAGAACAGGTTGTTCCTCAGAGCCTTCAGAAGGAACCAATCCTGCTGAAACCTTGCCTTTGGACTCTAGACTCCAGAACCTTGAGATAATAGATTTCTGTGATTTTAAGCCACCAAGTCTATAGTAATTTGTTGAGCAGCACTAGAAAACTAAGATAATAATTTGTATAATGCTGGTGTTTGGGTATTACACTCAACTTTCCACACAGATATTAGAAACAGTCATTTTGCATCACCATAAGTGTCCTAGAAAGCAACAGACCAAGTCCATGAACAGAAAGAAAACTAACAAATAAAATAACTCCAGTCTTGCAATAGGTTGTTTAGCATTGTGAGAAAAGAAGCAAGCTAGACTTTAGGGAATCTTATGTGGGACACCTAACTTCTGATTACTATATTTTCAAATTTTTATCATGGAATTAAAAACAAAGGTAATAAATGTGGAAATAGTATAGAAATTAAAAATATTCTTTCCAAAACAGAATTTTTCTTTAGCTGAAAAAATTTCAGCTAAAGAAAAATTGTGTATTTCTTTTCAGAGATACACAATGTGATTTAGGGAAAAACTGTGACTCAGCTTCCGAAAGCATATGTTAATATAAGGTATGAGTAATACTGCATTGCATATGCTGTGAGAAATGTTAGAGAAATTCATTATAATCTGGAGCAATAGGAAAAAATACAAATCTAAACCCATATTGAAAACTTCTTGACTACTTTTTAAAAAAATTAAGTTTCTAGAGATATACTTACTTTTATTAAACAAGCTAAGTTTTAGCAGCTGGCAATCAGCAGCAGTTTGAAATTCTTTTATCAGGAAAGTCTGCCCAAGGTGAATGCAGTGTGCAGTGTTTTCCCTGTTTTTCTGGGCCTCTGTCTTGTTCTGGGCTTTTGCTTGTTAGTTGTTTTGGAGTTCTCCTGTGTACAGGAGTTTGGTTGTCCCCTCTGTTTCCCAGGAGATAGGCCTCCTTCTCCCAGTTGTTTGAAGCTGGCAGATTTCTGCCTCTATAGTTTTTACTCTCCTTTCCTTGTTTCAAACTCCTTTTGCCTGAAGGGCAAATTCTGGGAGAAGGGGCACTCCAGAGAGGACTTTCCCAAACCAGTCTTTCCCAGCCAAAACAGGACCAGAGACCCAGGAAGGGAGCACAGACAGCTCCAAAGTGCCTCTGAGGAGGCATCAAGAAAGTGCCAAGAGTGTCTCCAACAACTCCTTAAAACTAAGCTTTCCTGACCTGCCTAACAAATGCAGCCCTTCCACTAGCTGTCCCCCTGCAGCCCTGAGGAAATGTAGCTTCTTTAAGTTTCCACTCCCAGTGCCTCAGGCCCTGTCCTGGGATGGCTGCTGCAGCTTTTGTCCAGCAAGTTAAAACAATAGCTGCTGCTGCCTTTGTCTGGAAAGGTTTAAAACAATAGCTCCTCTCAGAGACTGGCTGACAGAGATCAGAAGTCACTAATTAAAGGCCATGATCAGTGATCACCTGTACCCACCCCTGATCTTGGGGAATAGGATTTTTATGTCCCTTTCTGTCACCTTCAAGCTAGCCAAGGGCTGGACCCCTTGGCAGCCTGCTGCCAGAAAGGGGGATGAGCACAGGTGGGCGCCAGTAGCTGCTGCACAGAGAGAGCAATTTATTGTTCTTTACCATAATTACTTACTTGGCCTCTTTTTTCCGCCCTTCCCTGGATGCTGTACAATGTTCTTCTGGCCTCTGGAGTGTCAAAACAGTTGTTTTAGATGCTTCCTGCCTGTTTAATAGTTGTTTTCATGGAAGAACTGAGTTCTGGAACTCCCTCTTCCACCATTTTCCCACAGTCCTCTAATAAATCTTTTAATGACACCATTAATCAAAGATGCAGTAAGTATTGAAAATGGTATATTCAGAAGGCAGTCAAGGTACAACAATAAGTACATGTTTCTTTAGACAGTCTCTGTTTACCTGTAAACTGTTTTACCATTTTCAGAAGTAAAATAATTTTTCAGTCTTATAGATAGAAATTTTTGCTTTTTTTTTTTTTGCTTTTAGTTTATTTTTATTTTTACTTAAAAATATGATTGTTTTCCCTTGAAACTATTTTTATGCTTGGAATATATTTTGCATATATGCCTTCATTTAATAATTTCTCTAATTTTTGCCAAGAAAGTATGGTAGACACTGTTGAATATCTCTTTGGCTCACCTCTACATTTATCTGCAGCTGCAGTGGACAATTCCCATTCATGCTTATGGTAGTCTATGTTCCATGCTTAGTTTGTTCTAATTCTATTTTGAGGGCTCTCTTTTTCAGCTCTGTATCCAAGGGCAATCTTCAACCAATGAAGAATGGGTCTTGGTGGATAAATCTACCAGGGGTAGTATTCTGAAGCATGTTCTACTTGATTACTGAGAGGGTCACAGTGGGTTGGAGTCCCAGTTGCTCCCTGAAATGACTTGCTCATTACCTCAACTGGGTGGCTTTCTCCTTTACTCGTCCTTCCTGGCATCTTCACCCAAGTAACTGAATTGTCTGAAGGTCTAGTTTTGTGAGAAGTTGTACCAAGCCAGAAAGATAATTATATAGTAATAAAAGTTTTTTTTTTCTTTCACTAATTCAACAAAACTTTAATGAGTCCTTACAATATTCTAAGCACTGTGAACAGGACAGATATGGTTCTTGTATCCAGAGAGCTACCAATTTAGTGGAGAAATCTGGCACTGTACAGGTGATTTGTAAGTGTATGCAGACCAGTGCTATAAAGATTAGAATGTCAGCTCCATGAGGACAGGATTTTGTCTGTTTTTTTTATTTAAATTTTCTCATTACTGTACTCCCAACATCCAAAAACATTCCTGACACAGTAGCTGTTAAATAATGAATGCATGTAAAGGGTGAGACTAGAATTCTTTAACAAGTTAATAGATAGGAATGATTATAAATGAAGGCGTGTAAGAAAGTTTTATAGGTAAATAAATCTATTTGTCTGGTTTATTAAAGAACCAAGGACAGAAAAAAGGTAACACAATGTGAGAGGTAAAATTTCCAAGATAGTAGTTCAACAATATGATTTTGAAACAGTGAGACAGTTGAGGTAAAAGTAGAGATAGAGAGTCCATTAGAGTATGAAGCCATAAAAGATGTTACTTAAGAGTTGTCCTTTTATTTTAATATATGAAATAACAAAAGACCATAATTACTTTTGCTTAGGCACATTCATGAATACCTCATTGTTTGGTGGGAGACAATACAGGTAACAAAGAATACATATTGATTTTTTTAAATTATCAACAATTGATGCTTGAGTACTAATGACTTTATGATGAGCAGTGCTTATCTAATATTATTATTTTTTGTTTAGTGATAAGTCTAAAATAACTTTCCTCTCATATTAGGACTCTTAAAATCCGCTTTTGTCTTGCCAAGTCAGTTGTTCCTCCCTATATCTCCTAAATTGTCTATCAAAAGTTTTGTCTATCAAGTGTTGTATTTTACTAAATGTATTCTTTAATACCAAATGCATATTTTACAATCTGTATTTTAAATTATTTCTTAGAGTTTTAGAAAATGTTATTATTTATTGCTATTTACAATAAAACTTATATGGATGTTAGTAATCGAATAGAAATAGACATAGAAATAGAAAATAGAAAATATTTAATTTTCTCAGATAGTTAAAAACCAATAAATCAAAAATATATTGGAAAGAGGACAGTAATGAATGTAAAATGCTATAATATTAATGGACAAGAATAACTGAAGTGCTTTTTGTAAGAGTCAAAAATATGCATTTGTATGAGCATGTTTAATATTGCCAAATCAAAATCAAAAGAAGCACTTTTATATTACTTTCAATCTTTAATGCCAACTGTATGTATGAAAATGAAAATTGGACTATAAGTAAACTCACAATTAAGAAGCTAAGTTTTCTTATTGTAGTATTCTTTTTAAAACAATCCCTTCTTTTTTAGGCAGGTGTGTCACACCTCATAGCAGAAAGAATATAGCTAATTAACAAAGATTTTTGACAACTGATTTCTAGATGAATATTTAGTTTTGTGTTGCCTCTACAATTTCAGAAGTCTTTCAAACTTGCTTGTTACAAGAAGAAATTAACATGTCGTGAGAACCCCCAACAAAGCAAAAATCCATCATAAATCATTTACTTTAGGATTTGCAATGTTCCAGAGCATGATTTCTTTGTGACCTAGAATTAGCTAAAGAATTGATGTGGGGATCATCATGAATAGAAAAAGCAACAGGAACTGGTCCTTCTGAGGTCAACAGAGCTTCCATGAAGGAGCCTGGGATGCCATCCAAAGGGCAGCATCCGGACTAAAGGTCGCCCAGCATGGTTCTCTGTTTGATCTTTTGATCTCTACTCAATGTTTCAATGCCATTATCCAAGAGAAGAAAAGAAAGGTCATTTTTCTTTTATAGTCGAAACTTTTAAACCTTAGTCTGTCATCATTTCTCCCTTTCCTTCATGGTAACAATTTATATCACCTGGTCAATAGTAGTCCAAAATTCTCAAACTGGCAATACTGCATAGACAAAGAATTCTCTGCAGGAGAATCAAGTCAAACTTTGTGGTATAGTTTTTGAAACATTCATGTATGTTGCAGACAGGTAGAATTTACGTTTATTCCTTATACTGTTTCTAATTAACTAGGTTACTGGATTAAATACTTAACTTTCATTCAGTTTTAATAAATGTAACCTAAAATAGCAATACTCTTTATTTTGCAATCTTTCTGTGTAGTAGTAATCTTAATCACTGGCAGATGAGTACTTTCTGCTAACTAGGGAGAAGCTTATGATTTTGGTAAGAAAAAGAAGAAAATATTTTTTTCTAAATATTAGCCTATATGTAGGTGATTTTTAGAGCAGCCACATTACTGTCATGTTCAGCTTGCATTTAAATGCAGTGTGAACATCTTTCATGAATTGAAACTTTTCAAGTAACCCTAACAATCTAACCATATTGCATGATTTCATGATTTTAACTCCTGTGTTATAGGCAGAAGTCAGGACTATGGGTCTCATCCAATGATAATCCCCAGTTATGTCACTGGAGTATGGAATAGAGTAAGGAGAAAAGGGGAAAATGAGTAATCACTAGTGTCAAATGGAAAGCTTATATGAGTAGGAAAAAATAAATGACCCTAAAATAAAAAGAAAGGGCTTGGTATAGCTCTGAATTGCCCCTGTTTTATGTCTAGAAAAGAAAAAAAGCACTTCATCCCAGATATGAGGGGCTGATGGTAGGAAATGGTCCTGGACAGACATCAAGGCCAAATTTCCAGCCAGCAAAAAAGAGAAAACAGCATCAGTGGGTGTATGACGAAGACGCTCTGCAACAATTGCTGGGGATGGAAAGAGTAAAATAAATGGCATCACAGTTCCCATGGGCACAGCTGATAAAAGACTCATGACAGACTCATGATCTTGCTTAGGTACAAACCTAATCCAGGCGTTTCTTCTCACAAAGGACTTCTGTAGCTTTTCTGGGTGAGATAAAAACACCTCTCATTTGTTAGCTCAACAAATAATTTTCAAGGGCTTGTTATATATTAGGAATGCCATTTATACTCTTTATGCTTTGTCATCTTCTTATCCCTCCAGCTTCCTTGCTTGTAGTTTGTCCTCCAACAGTTTTGACTACTTCTGGTTCCAAAAAAATGCCTTACTCTCTTAAGACTCATTATCCTTGCACATATTTCTCTCTTTGAAACATGTCTTAGCCCTGGTGTGTCAACTCAAAGGCTGGCTCCTCATGGAAACCTGCCTTGACTTCACAAGACAAATTAAATCTCCCATCCCCTTGTACCCATTGCACATGATATACAACCCTGTGAATTTGCTATCTTATACCATAATTGTTTGCATGCTTATTCCCAGTAGAATATAAGCATGTGTTGGCAGAGTCATGTCTTTCAATACCTCCTCCCACCTTTTTAAATCTATAGACCTAGCACAATGCCTGATACAGTTAGTGTCTGTCTAATGCTGAAGAAACTATGGAAACAGCTGCCAATGCAGAAGGACAAGAACATTTTTGAAATATGATGAACATTCAATTTTATATAGAACACTTCAGAAAATAAAGTAAGTGATTGATAGAAATGACTAGGGTCTTCCATCCCACAGCCTAAATCTAAAAATATCTGAAATCTTCTGGTAGCCATGAATTACCTAAATGTAACTCAATGTGGAAGTCAAAATATGTAACATGGTGTCTTGCACTAAAGCAGTCAATAAATGTCGTCTGACGGACTCATGGCATAAATACATGATAAGAAGAAATTAATGAATGACTTTATTGTCCCATTGGCAAAAATAAACAATGACCTTTAGATTCCCTTTTGGTTCTGATTTGCAATTATGACTGGGGTCCCATAACTACTAAAAGTAGTTTTAAACATGCAGTCATGTTAATTTAGATGATTTATTTTTTTACAGATGATTTCCTTAAATATCCCTGATTCGTTTATGAGAAAACTAACATATTTTGTGTGATTTTTGTTTCATGAATTTCTATAGAAATTCCTGGCTAAACTCTCATCTTAATCTCCTTTTCTCTTTCCCTCTGGGGAGCCATTCTTCTAAAAGACCTACTTCTTCAAGAGAAAACAATTACATTGAACAAAGGACAAGGACTAATGCTTTTACTATGTATATTCTTGTGCATTGACAACTAGAAAATCATAGTAGATAGATTTATAAACATTAATGCTGTTTTGCACTGTAGGAAACTTGCAATTTGGTCAAGATCTACATTTAATTCCTGTCCTTAAATTCAGATCTCAGTTGTCTTTTATTCTTGGCACCTTTAAAAGCTATTTTATACCAAAGAATTCTATTAATAATGAATCAGTCTGCCTTTATACCTCACTATAACCCCCAAATTGCTTTAGATGGGTAAAGAGATAGGTAGCACCATGGATAAATAAAAGAAATAATAGCATTGTGTCATATGATTTGTTACCACACTGAAGATTATATCTTGTTAACTTATGAGAAGAAAGCTTTAAATGAGTTTCCAAGGTCATAACCTTGGAAAATATATACATATGGTGATGAAATATATACACATAATGAATAGTGTTCTCACTTTATTTTTTTCAATAAAGTATTCCTTTTTGTGACAATGCAATATTAATTTTTTATCTCCTATAATTTTAAAAGTCTACTGTGGCTATTCTATATATACGTTGAGGAGCATGCTTGCATCAATAATATATATTACTTTTTTCACAACTGAATTTTATGTTCAACAACTTGATAAATCATTAAACTTTTGAACATAAGTATTTTTGTTTCAGGAAGTTTAAAAACACCACCAATAAAATGGAACTTTACAAAAATACTATTATTTACTGAGATACAGCTCTCTCAGTCTTTTACGTGTTAGCATATGTAGCAGACAAAAAATTGCCTACACATATTTCCACAAGTACCTGAGAGCTGCCATCGTGAAGAATATCAATCTAGATTAGTACCAAAATACTTTAATAACAGGCCTAAATTTAATTTGTTCAGAGAAACTAGAAATAAATTTATATATTTTACATTGTAGGCACCAATTCTCTAGGTTGTTATATGAGAGAAACAGATTTCTTGGTATTTTAAAGTGTGCGCTGTCAGTCAAGGCTCTATTATATTCCAGAATAGGTAGTTAAGATTGTTATCTCCCACTACCTGATGAGAAACAGGGCAACGGAATTATGCTCAGGGCTTGGTGTTTGCTTAAAATGAAATATATATCAACACTGAATGATTATTATTCAAAATAGTGTTTAAGAATCAATCGCCGAAATATTACTCTGCTCTGTCCCAAAGATGATGATTATGTCAGTACTAAATGAACATTTGCAGATGTTGACGTTTTAGGACAAAAGTGTATAACAACAGTTTATTTTCCCCCTGGGGGGTGGGTGTCCTGGCAATTGTTACTTTTCTGAGATGGCTAAGAAGTGTAAAATTAGTCCTAACAAAAAGTGAATATGTACTTATAAGATTTCAAGCTAACATCCCTAACTAAATGGTGTGCTATGGCAGAGAAGTTTTACACTGATAAACTCTTCCATATTCAGTTCAAATTGCCAATGAGTCTGAAATTTCTAAAAATAAGTCCTAAGTGACTGAGAAGGTGCATACATGGGGGTGTATGGAGTTAGTGAAACCTGTTCCCACTGATAGGATCTCAGGCCTAGTAATATGGGGATCTTACTGATTAACCGCTGGATGGTACCCAGGAAGTTTCCTGATTAACCAAATTTACTCATGCTAGGGTTAAGCTTCAGCTTTTAACTGTGACAGCAACTGGCAGCATGCTAGAAAAGACCTATGCAATAATCACTCTGTGAAGGCCAAAGGAAAACCTCTCTAGATGAAACCCCGAAGGGTTTCATGACTCAAAACAGCTAAGATTTTGCAGTGGGATGATTTTAGAGAAATTTACAAGGAAAACTTCATTATGAAGCTCTCATTTGAGATGTCCCCTGAGTAGCTTATCACTGTTTGTCAACTGTAGCAGAAGGCATAAGACTTTTTTTATTAATAGGGTTCTTTCTTTTTTCCAAAGGGATTGTTGTAAAATACCATGATTAATTGAAGATCTTTTTACCTCTGATTTGCCTGATTGACACAAGTAACCCTTATTAATTTCCCTAGATGCCTAAAGCATCAGTGGCAAAGGAACACAAGATGATGTATTATTCATTCTGATATTCAGTGGTCATTTTCATCCTCATCACAAGTATTAATTTAATGAGGTCACATTACCATGCTGTCCACCAACTCTGACATGTGGAACTGTTGATAAAACAGATTAAACTATCTAGATTAAGCACATTTGCTCAAATTCATGTTCAGAGACTTAAAACTCTTGCCATGCTCTATTGCATGCAGAATGTGTTTGCTATTACAGTTGCATTAAAAAATGAAAAAACAAAATAATTCCTGTAAAATATAGAAACTCAACAAATGCATCATATTCTTAACTGCTTGCTATTCAAAACAATTTAAAAATGGCAAGTTTAAAATTTAATGGGCTTTATAAGTTTTTGTTTTACTCTTTCATTTGGAAAGCATAATATTTTTATAGATCTTTCCTGTATATTTTAACCATATAAAACTCAAATATAAGAATACTGGCTGCCACTTTGCCAGTTATGTTTTGTAACTTATTAATATTTTATTAATTTTTAACAAAGTGTGATTTATACCTAAATCCAAGGTATAAATTCTAGACCCTTCATATTACTTCCATGGACCCTCATTTTCTGTTAATACTTACATATCTACTTTAGAAATATAACAGATTTTAAAAAAATAACTAGAGACCTCATTGAATGTCAAGATGTGGTGAATTTTTGAAGACAAAAATTCATGTGAGTAATATTTTTCTTATCTTCAAGTAGTAGCTCCAAATCACTTGTTTCAAAGCGTTTAAGAAATAAGTGATAATTTAATGCCCTCAGAATGTCTAGTATTGTGATGATTGTTAGGAAAGTTTGGACCTTGTATTCTTAGGGAGCTGGGAACTTGGTCTCTGATATTTTTACTTGTATTTGGTCTTCATACAACTCACAGAATTATCTTTCTGAAATACAGATCGAGTATGTCACTCTGCTCCTTTAAAGTATTAGTTGGAATTTTTTTGCCCATATAGAAAAAGGAATTCTTCCTAATACTTAGTATTTAAAGTATTTAATCCCATTCCACTCTATAGACAATTGCCATTTACTCTCCTAGCAGAACCCTATTTTATTAATTTACTTTTGCTGAATCAGCCTAAGAAAATTGGTTCATTTATAGAACCTTCTGTGTGACTCCTTATGGGATGCCTCAAGACCCTGGCTATTACTTCAGTGCTCAAAAGAACCTTGAACATTGCACTCTTTTTAATATAACATCCCTGCATTGTGATTAATTGTTGGTGATCTAATGGCCCCTATTGATACTGAGTTCCTCCGGAACAGGTAGAACTGTACTCCACAGTGTCCAGGATCATTCCTGGCTCAGATGGATTTATGGATAACCAAACAAATAAATGATTGATTTCAGGCCCCTGAGCATGACCTAAAAGAGTGTTATTTGTGAAAGCATGTCTTAGTAAATGTGGCGAATCTTGTTACCGGATCACACCTAGCAAAAGGAATGAAGAGACTTCTCATTGATAAGAAAGGTAGCAGCTGGCTGCTTCTCCATCCTCTAGAAAACTGCAAATTAGCCAATCACAGGAAAATGATTCTAAGCTTTCTTGTAGAGTCCAGATGTGAGAAAATCCAGGTTGCCACTCAGGAAGGAAACATCACTCAGGAGAGATAGTAGGACAGGGTTCTAGAACTGTGAGCTACACTGAACAAAGATCTCAAAGACAGGGAAAAGCATGCATGGCTCTTTTCTCCCTCAGCAATGCCGGGGAGAATGCAAATTAACAGTAGGTTCAGCTTTAGATGTGTCCTGCCTAGCCAGCCTCCATGTTCTGTAAGGTCTAGAACTAGGCTTTTTCCATGTGACTATTTGTATTCTCCAAGCAGAATCCCTATGTACAAAAGGGCTCATACGCTTGCTGAAAAATCATAAGAACTAACATTTGCAGAATGTTCTTTAAGTGTCAGGCACTGTTAAGACTATATATTACTTAATTTTTACTACCACCATTTGAGGTAGGCACTGCCTTTTCCTCATTTTTTTAGTGTGAGAAAAGTGAATATACATACACTAATACAATCTGCACAGCTTCGAGTTAAATCAGGTAGTATCTTTTATTTCATATATATATATTCTACTACCTTGAGAGGCTCCCAGCCATGCTTCCCTATTTACATTCACTCTCCCACAAATATGAGCGCTTCATTCCAGAAGTTTCCAAGCAAGTCCTCCCATTACTCCCAAACCAGTCTACGTGCCATGGACCTCACATAGTATTTGTTTTTCATCCTTCCTTGCTTTTTACTTGTGCACGTTTCCCATTACTGCCACTGTCCCACACGGTCTGTTTTCTCTAAATGCTTTCCTAATTTTGGATTCCTAGGCTACCAGAAAGATGGTGGGTCCTTTGGTAGAGGTAGAGCTACTTACTGTGACAGTGGGATGTTGACTTTCTATTTCCTTTACTTTCCCTGACTAGCTGTATTTTCTGACCTTGTTGGGGTTGAAACTGCAGAATGGATGGCAAGTAATTGGATACAGAAAGATTTCATGACACCTTAAGCACCTACTCAGTTCCAGGCAACGTTCTAACCATTTGCATCATACTCTCGGGAAAAAAAAAAGTAGACAAAAACTTCTATTTTAAAGCATTTGCATTCTATATAATTGCCTTAACTTAGGAGGAATGGGGATTTAGGATCTGGCATCTGTCTACCTGTCCAGATTCATTTCTTGACTCTGCCACACATTCAGCCACCAATACTTCAGTATTATTTAACTCTCTGTGTCTTTGCATCTGCTGCACCATCTATGCTTCCTTTTTCTCCACTAATTCCTCCTCTTTTAAAATTCAACTCAATTCTTTTTGATGATCTCAGCCTCAGTTTGCAGTTCCATGGTTCCCATATTCCCTTACTGGTTAGCTTGAGATGGAAGAAAGGAGTCATTCTGAGGTTTGGGGAGGTGTGGTGTCTATCTCTGATTGGACTTAGAGGGGAAATGTCATGCTGATCCTGAGAAGCTATTGTTGTGAAGCTATCATGAAAATATAATGAAGCTTTCTATGAATTTAAACAGAAATATATTTCAAAACTGACAAGTTTTCCACAGTACTTACTCAAGTAGCAAATTGGTTTCCACTTTTTCTTAGTGTTTCATGAACTTCATCTGATTTCTAAATGATTATAATTTATTTTAATTTATCCCTTTCTACATAGATGTGGGAGCAATTCTAACAAAAGTCCATGAAGCTTTCTGTTTCCTTACCTTACCTTTGCTCAATAGTAACTAGCAACATAAAAGTCAATTTAGAAAACTATACTTTGCAAATATATCCAATAATATCCTATTCTTTGAAAAAATTGTTTGTAACATTGATATTTAATAATCTTGTGTAAATGTCATTGAATTATATCTACTTTAGTTTTAGTGTTAATATTTCTTTATTAAGAAACTAATGAAAGGGCCATCTACTGGTAGTTTTCATTTGTAAAAATAGTGATAGTGAAGTTATATATAGTTCTAATTGATTTTCATATATTCTCTTCTTTAGTCCACACAACTGTTGTAAGAATTGAGAATTATTATTATTCTCTTCATACAGAAAATACAACTGAGAAAAAGACAGTTTCAGTGACTTGTTCAAGTCACATAACAAGCAAATGATGGGGCCAGTAAGCAAAAGATGGGACACTTGAGGAAGCACTCTTTCTGTTTTGTTTTGTTTATTTACTTATTTTTTAAATATTATTTTGTGTTTGAGGAGACACTCTTAACCACTATAAATGTTGAGTCCCCAGGTAAAAATTTGTGCGTGTGTGCACGTGGCGTGCATGCTCACTTCAATGACAAATTTGACATTATATTCATTTCAAAACCTTTTAAAGCAGTGTTTATTTTAATACTAAAATCAACATTTTTCCAAAATATTTTGCTGTGCTTAGTGCTAAAAGGGACTCTCATAATATTTCAACTATTCAGAATATGAGCCCATGGAAAATTTGAGGACTCACGTATCAAAATATATTTATACTTACCTTTCTATGCCTTGTCTCAATTGGATGGCCTCATTATTGGTTTTAATATAGGGTTATAGAGGCTGACTCAATTTTAGTATTGCGCTATTATCAACTGTATATGTAACGCTGTCTCTCCTGTTCACCACACAACCTGTCTCTTTCACATTATCTCTTTATTTTCTTTGAAAATCTTTACTCGTTCATTAATTTCTTTGCTTTTTTGTTTGTTTGTTTGTTTGTTTCCCTTAACTAGAATCTAAACTTCATGAGAGCAAGACCTCCTGTGCCTTGTTCATACCATTCGGTCCTCAGTTCCTAGAATAATGATTAGCACAAAGTAACAGCTCAGTAATTGGTTGTTGAATTAATGAATAGTGTTCATGATTTGCTGCCATTTTGAAAGACCCTGTGGTTTTGAGAGAAGCACCCTTCACTGAGAATAAGGTCCTCAGTATGCAACTTAAAGCAAGTTTTTTATAATGGCTATTTACCTTGTCAAATCCTCAGTTTCTTTACCTGTGAAATGGAGAAAATGATGCCATGTTTTGTTCCTATTTAATTTTATTCAAGAAAAGTTTTATGGTAGATCTAAAAATTCATGAACTCATGTAGTATGATATAAACCTATAAATGAAAAAAAAAAGATAAAACAGAACACAAACCAGAAAGAATTACAATGGAGATAAAATCAGAGATTCTAAACTTTAATAGTTACTTAGAAAAAAAATTTTCTGCAAAAACTCATTTTTTATTTTGACATCTAAAATAACGCTTAAATATTGCTCAAATCCTCTGTTTCATACAATTGTACTGTCTCCTTAAGTGATTGTAAGCTTATTGAGAAACAGAACTTGTTTCTCCTTTTACCTATCTTTTCTATAATATTTTTGTCCTCCTTTGGACAATCCTTATGCTAAGCATGAGCTAGGGAGCAATTGGAAGCTGGCTATCAACACATTTAGAACCCAAGATGGCAGAATTTATGGATGGGGCTCTTTGTAAATTTTGAGATACCAGAGGCAGGATTTATGGCATAGAGAGAACCCCTCCCCACCTTTTTAAAAGAATTTATTTCTCTTATGGTTTCATGGGATATATTAATTTATCTTTCCAGTTTCCTGATCCATTTAGACAGCACCATGAATGAGCCTGAGGACCACAGAGAGATATCGTCTGCATAGTCTTTTTTAAATGTAAATAAAACAGCCCAGGACTCTTCAGTTTTTCTTTCTTTTTACATAAGAGGGGTCACATTATCCAGGATTTTCTGCTTTTTGTGTTTTTTTTTTAATTAGAAAAAAATATATATATATATGCTGGAGATGTTATCATATCAGTATATAAGAAATTTCTTTCTATTTTGGTCTGGATTATATTCCAAATTATGAAGTATGATAATTTATTTAATAAATCACTTATTGATGGACACTTGGCTTGTTTCAAATCTTATTTCAGTAAAGACATTCAGTGTGTGTGTGTGTGTGTGTGTGTGTGTGTATTCAGTGCTGCAAGGACTACACACACACATATATGACAAACAGGCTATTTTTTTCTCATTTAAGATAAATCATTTACCTGACCTCTCTTCTTCAGAATGTTAACTGCCTTATTTCTTGGTTCACCTTTACAGCAAAACTCCTCAAAACCATTTTCTGTACTCAAATCTCGAATCCCTTCCTTCCATACTCTATTAAACACACTCAGGTTAAGCTTTCAAACTTACCCCTTCGCAAAATCACCAATAACTTCCATATAAATGAATGCAATGTTCCTATTTTTATTTGATCTTTCAGTAACATTTCATAGTGGATTGTCTCGATGCACTTTATTGACTTGACCTATGAAAGCCCTTATTCTCTTGGCTCTTCTTTTACTTCCATAGTCACTACTTCTCAGTCTTTGCTTGATTTTCCCCATCTCCCTAATCTCTTAATAGTTGAGATTCCCAGGGCCCACTCCTTATTTATTTATTCTCTGTCTATACTCACTACATTGGCATTCTTATATGGATTATTTAACAGCATCCATATGTTAATTATTTACTAATTAATGGCTATAGTCCATACATCTCTGTCATTGTCCAGGTTCACATATTTAACTCTCTTTGATATCTCCACTTCAATGTCTAGTAGACATCTCAAATTCAGCTGAACTAGTGATTTTAATCCTTCCTTCTGCATCACCTGTAGTTTTACTAATGTATTTGATGGCAACTCTATTCTACCAGTTGCTCAGTCCAAAAAGCTTTAGGTAAAATAACTTGACTCTTCCATTTTCTTCATACCCTTCAACCAATTCATCAGGAAAACCTATCAGCAATAACTTTAAAATATATCCAGAATCCAAACAATTTCCACCTTTTTCACTTCTACTACCATGGTCTGAGTCAGCATCACTCTCTTGCTTGAATACTTTCATCTCCTTTCTCTCTGCCACCTCTTTAGTCTTTGCTCAGGTTTCACCTGGTCATTCATACCTCCTCTTCCCCTGCTCTAGTTTTCATTTTATTATTCAATAGTATTTATTAACTGATAACATATTGTTGTATAATTTACTTACCATGTTTATTGTTCATTGTCTAGAAGGTAAGCTCCTTGAAGGCATAAATCTTTGTTTTGTCCACTAATATATCCCAAGTGCTCTCTTCCAACACATAGTGGAGATTCAATAAATATTTCTCAAATGAATCCCTTGCTATGTTTTCATTTTCTCTCTGCCTTTGACAGTTTTAATAATGGTAGGGCACTAGAAAATTTCATATGTAGAGTCCAAGCATGTCATTAGTGCGGGACTGAAAAGATCATTATTATACAGGATCATTGTGATATATCACCGTTTATATGTCACCATGATACAACTTAAGATAAGGCTGGTATTTTGCAATATGCACTATTATTGCAAGCGATGTGGATGTTCAGATGCAACAGTGAGGTGTGGAAGTAAGCTAAATTTCTTTATTTTTAAAGTACATATGAATTATGATTATATATATTCTGTTACAAAAAAAACATCTGCTATAAGGTCCTTTAAAACATACTTTTCTGCATCTTTCTCTTTTCTTTCTTTTTTCTCTATATTACCTCTCTGTTTTGCATTTCTCTTTAAGATTTACAAATGTAAAATGTTTACCAGTCAATGGTACATGTCTTAGAAGTTTTAATTAAGAAAAATATTTTATTGAGATAGGGAGTACTTATCATTTTCCCAATGCATAGAGCTTGTTTTTAATTTTAGTCATGATGAAGAATATCAGAAACATTAGGTATTTGGAGAAACAAGTAAGAGTTTCTTCTTTGAACTTTTTTTTAGGTACTGGGACAAAAATCATTTTTCTGGGAATAAAAAAAAATATCTTTCCCACACATTAAAATAGGTTTCTGGACCAAAATGCTCCATATTCAGTCATCTAAGAGAGATAAAGGAAATGTTTCAACTAAGCCAAGATATACGGGAAGCCAGTTGTTATTTTCTTTTTTTTCTTAAATTAGGCTACATGGATATCAACCTTAGTATATTATGTGTAGATCTTTAATGTGCATATCACTGAAGATCACTATGACCCTCCACTATACATAGAACATTTTCATAACTACTAAATTGGAACTTCCTAATTAATTATATAAAATTTTAAAACAAACTCTATCAATTGTTTATTAGCTAAGAAAGGAAATGAAATTAGTAACACTTTTATAATTCCCCATTTTAATTCAAGTTCCACATTAACTCTAAGTTTGGACTAATATACAAAAATGTGACTAATACAAGATTTAAGGATTTAAAAATATTAGAAAAAAATGGAGAAATGCTTAAGTATATTCTTTACTATGAAAATATTTTTAGAAAGAGATTTTAGTAATTTCATTACTGATCACAACAGGTATTAATTAATTAAATCTTATGTACTGGGTTTAGCATTGGAAAAATTACCCACTAACACTTCCATCATTTTAATTTCTGGTATAGTTGGAATTTTGCCCCTTTCAAAATTTCTGTCTCCAACTCTCAGGAAACATCTGTGTACCTGTGTTAAAAACCCACAAAATAATTGCTTAGACAGACAACTAACAGACTGTGTATATGATAGACACTCTATTCGACTGAATATCTGGAAATACAACCATTGCACACAAAAAAATAAGTGTCCTAATTAGAGGGTCAGGAAAGGTCCCCTAAAAGAAGTAGTACTGGAGCTGGGTATGGAATGGAAAATATGATTTAACCAGGAAAAAGAGGGTAGGCCAACCTAAGCAGATGGAAATAATTTTTGTAAAGTTCTGAGAATCATGGCACATTCCGGGTTTTCATCTTGGTAGTTTTGTATTTGTGAGAGGGGTGAGGTGAGCTCAAGGGTGAAGACTGGTCAAAAGATTAATTTGGAAAGAGAGGAAAGGGGCAGATTATGAAGGTGTCTTTTGTTTTCTTGTTTTAAAACATTCTCTGAAGGAAGAGCTTAAGTTAGAACTCAGGGTGAAACTTTAAGAGAAGATCGTAGATGGTTCTCTGAAAAGGGTTAGTATTTCAGGCATTGGCCCATAATAGGTGTTCTTTATTGCTCCATAATAAATTACTCCAAATCTTAGCGGCTTATGATGGTGGACGTGTATTTATCTTACAAATTTTCTTGGGGTCAGGAATCCAAGAGTATATCTAGATATTTATGACCCAATTTCTCTTATGAAGTTGCAGCCACGCTTTCAGCTGAAGCTGCAAGTACCTTAATGTTTGATGGGATCTAGAGGATCCATTTCCACTGGCTCACCAACATGGCTTCTGACTATAGATATTAGTTCCTTGCTGGCTGTTGGCAGAGGCCTCTGTTCTTTACCACCTGTGACACTTCTCATGATACGGCAGGCTGGTTTCCCCTACATGGAAATCACATTATCTTTTCTGATCTAATCTTGTATATGGCACACCTTCACTTCTTCCATGTTCATTGGTCACCTAGACCATCCGTGGTGTGATATGGTAGGGGTCTACACAAGTTAAAAATACCAGAAGCAAGATCAAGAGGGGCTATCTTGGATGCTGGCTGCCACAGCCCAGATGGGGAAAATAAACAGTGACTGAGGAGCCAATCCAACATTGAGATGAGTAAGTTTATGTGTCAAATTGGCTAAGTTATAGTGTCTAGTTCTTTGGTTAAACCCTGGCCTAGGGGAGGTATTTTGTTGCTGTGGAGGTATTTTTTAGATGGGGTTAGCAGCTGCAATCAGTTGATTAAAATTACAGTTTCTGTGGCTCTGAAGTATGTATTTTCTTATATTGTAAATCCAGTTTGGTGTCTTTAATGAAAATGCAAAATGACTTTAAATTCCTCTTCCCAGCTGTTTGGTATTTATTTTTTATTGCATAATGAATCTATGATCCACTAAATTGTAGAATCTCAGCTATTCACTTGTACGCATGTACTTTTTCCTCTGAAATTCTGCAGTGACATTAAACTTTATAATTTCTGTCTCATTTATTCTGGGAGAAAAAAGTTTAAATCATATATCATTGTAATGAAACATTCTCTTCATGAGTTAAATTAAGTGAATATATTAGTCAGATTTTAATGATAAACAACAGGATATTTAAAAAGCCTATAGGATCCCAGCAAAATTTGATTATTATTTTAAACTTTTAAAAATTTCACCAGGTTTAGATGTTATAACGTCTTCAAACAGCCTGGGTGAATATTTTAAAAGCTTAGATTTTAATTAGTTATTGTGCTTCTTCAGCTTATAGAAAAGTGGTAGAAAGTTTCAAACTGTGGCTCTCAAGTAAACAGCAGGTGTCAGCTCTAACTGCTTCCAAAAATATTTAATGCATTCTGTTAATTGAATTCCTTAGATAATGATACAGTCATGTTCACTTATCTTATGCCATCTTTGCAGTAGGTTTTCTTTCTTATTTACTCTATTCCTTTACATTTCATGATATAATCATGTCTGAGATTATTTGGTTTCCCAGTAAACCCAATTTTATCCTTCCTCATCCTTTCAATCACAGCTCTAGTTCATGACTTCGGGAATTATAGATCTTCATTCTAAACATCCTGAGACTAAGTTAACAATTATGGAAATTTTACTTGCCCCAAATTAGTGTATAGTATGTGAAATATCTTGGTGCTCTGAGATAGATATCCATTAAAGAATGAGCATGAATATGTCTTCTAGTGAGTTTATAGAGTGGGTTGAATCAAATTGAAGACATTGTAAAAGCTGCAGAGTTTGGTCTGTGGCAGTGGTCTGGATTGAATTGTTTCTCCCAAAAGATCTTTTCAAGTCTTAACCCCCAGTCTTGTGAATATGCCCCCATTTAGTAATAGGATTTTTTAAAGATGTTATTAGTTAAGATGAGTCCAAACTGGACGAGGGTGGGCCCTATTCTATTGTGACTTATGTCCTTATAAGCAGAGTAAATTTGGACACAGTAAGAGAGAGATGGGGGTGGGGGAAGGGAGCAGAGACAGAGATTGCGTTATGCTAGCATAAGCCAAAGAATTCTGTGGCTTTCCAGCCACCCACCAGAAACCAGGAGAAAGGCATGGAATAGAGCCCCCCCTTTAAGAGGAAGCATGGCCCTGCCGACACCTTGATTTTGGACTTCTAGTCCCCATAAATGTGAGACAATACATTACTGTTGTTTAAGCCAACTAGTCCATGGTAATTTGTTAAAGCAGTCCTGGAAATCTAAGACAAGCTGTATCTACTTGAACAGTACAGACAAGTGGCAAACTTTTTCTATGCTTGCAAGTCCAATTAGATAGATATATCTTGAGGTAATTTATTTAAGTAATATCTGTGTCTATATAGCATTGTTTGGTTTTTCTACAAGAAATTATGTTGTTCAGCAGCCATAAATTGTAAACCAGTTCTAACATGGAAGGTGGCCATGGCTTCAAGGGCACAGGTTGAAGTAGTAACATCTGATTCCAGGTGTGGTGCTTTGGTTCTGCTGCTCCAATTGCAGAATTCTGATTAGATCTATGATCTTAAAGCAACATCCTCAACTTGTAAAATATAAATGACAATCTTTAAGTTAGAGTTAAATGGCGATATTGAGGAAATTAACATGCTATGAGACCTTTAGAAATTTCAGGTAGATACCTGCCAATGCCAAATACAGAGGCACAGCCAAAACTTTTACTAATGCTGATATGACTAGTGTTAACAAAGCACATCTATTTGAACAAGTTTGGGTGCAAAACTTTTCTGTCCATTCCATCCCCCAGGTGATTTTAAGGAATAGCTAAATGGAGAGAACTACTAACTTACACAATTTTCTGGATGGTGGAGAGTCCAATGACTCTCACCCAAGTCATCTGGAAACAAAAGTGTGAGGGAAACAAAAGTTTTATTTAATACCCTTCATATTCACTTTAGGGCCATCCCACAATGCCTCCATCTACTAAACCTCTATTTCTAAGAGGTCTAGTGTCCATAGATGGTTTCCAGATATCCAAAGGAAATTGTGAATTCTTCTGTCCTATATATGCCAGGAATATTCCCATGACCTAATCATTTTACTATACCAGACTAAATACCCTTTCAAATAACCTAATGTGAAAGTCATTGCATCATACGCTTACCATTGACAATTTTTATATTCTCTTTTAAATCTGTATAAAGAGGATCTCAATCACTCTCTACTCTACACAAATGCATGATCCTACCCTTATTACAGATTGTCCACATACAAAGGTTTCTTTCTTGTAGAAAACATCATTTTACTGTGTTAGGCATATCACTTCAGTCAAGAAAAAAGCCAAGCTCCACATGCCAATGCCTAAAGTAAATGTGGTGGATTGGTGCAAAGACAACCTAAATTTACATTGTTGGTCAATCCAAAATAAATTAAATGTATTCTGCCTCTCGTTATTTTTTTCATTGGGCTTTGGGAAGACTCTTTCTTGTTGTCCAAATTCTAAATATGAGTCTTCAAGTTTAAATTGGTCAAAATTTTGGTTATTTGACAGGGATTTTTTTTTAAACAATTCAGACAAAATTCTAATGAATCTGATCGGTTGTCTCTATAATGTTGTTGTTACATAGAAAAATCAGTTTTTTATTGTTAAATGTAAAATCTTAGTGGTGAAGCCAGTGATGTCAAATAAAATTCATGAATCCAAAATATTTTACTTCTAAAAATTAAAGAAAATATTGGCAATGATATTCAAATAATTCGCTTATTTTTATAGTAGTAAAAATCTTATAAGTAGGGTACTATTCAATTTCATAAAATCCTATGAAATTTTTTGATGTGTTTGTTATTTTAACTTTGATATTACATTTTCCATTTCATTCATTGGATACTTTACTTTTAAATAATTACCAGTAATTTTTTTTTATATAGATTTAAGACTAAAAGCATATGAATTAGCAGTTTGAATGTTTTCATATGTATGTGTATTTTATATCTTTCCCTTTCACATTTTCAATATTCTAGATTATCATCCATTTTAAGGAGTATTCAATAATATGATTCATCTCTCCATTTTTAAGCCTCTGTACCTTCCAATCAATCCTATCCTAAACTTCCTACAAGGCACCTTTGACAACTTCTCTATGCTTCTCTGGAATCTTAATTGTTTGCCTAAAATCTTGCAGAATAAAATCAACAGTCTTCAATCTGTCAATAAGTTTATCCCAGCTTATTTTTAAACTTAAACTATTATATATTCCTCCGCACGCATGTGTATGTGTGAGTTTTAAACAGTGCTAGACAAACGTTGCACTTTACAGTCCAGTACTTTAGTTTATATGATTCCAAATGTCTGGAATGTTTCCCCCTTTCTTTTTGCCTAATTAAATTCTGCTCGTCCTTTGTGCTAGAGGATAACTTTTTAGTTGCTGTAACAAATATGCAAAGAATCTCAGTGGCTTATCAAAACGGAGATTTATTTCTCCTTCAGGTAAAGTCCAAGGATCATGTGGCTCAGGTGGAACCCCTGCGTCCTGTAGTTATGCCACCTGGAGGAACTTGTGGCTTCCAAGGCCACCAAGACAGGAAAAGAGAAAGATGGAGAAGGCACATTGACATATAACTTCCCTGTCCCAAAATAGACATAGGTAACTTCCTCTCATAGTCCTCTGGCCATTGTTCCTTAGTTTAAAACTGTATTATTCAGGGCTCTGTAGTGAAACAGAAACAACAGGATATATTTGTAAATATTATGAAATTTTATAAAATTGTCTTACGTGACTGTAGGGCTGTACGAGTCCAAATTCTGTAGGGCAGACAGCAAGCATAGAACTCCAATGATGGTTTTTAAGGAATTCTCCAGGAGGAGCTGGCTGGCCAAAGTACAGATGAAATTCTCTCTTCTGACTGCTGAAATCATCTCTTCTTTTAAGACCTTCAACTGATTGGATGAGACATCTCTCATCGCTGAAGCCAGTCTCCTCAGTCGATTGTAGGTGTCATAGCCAAAGATGCAATCAACTAATTAGCACTTTAGGTACACAAAATGTCCTCACAGTAACAAATGGGCCAGTTCTTGCTTGACCAAACAATCAGAAACCATTACCTGGCCAAGTTGACACACGAGCCTAACCATCACACAACCTACCTGAAAAGGAGCCCAGGAAGCATAACAAAATAACTGGAATGTTTGGGAGAACACTCTCTTTGTTAATTCTAACCTAAAGCAATCTTTCTCTCCTCTGAAATTCTACCATTTTCCTATAAATTTACCTTGCCTGATGACAATTAATAGTCGCACAGCATATTGTCTACCATCTTTTTGAATTAAGATTCAGTTTTTCCAAACTTTATTTTCTCTCATGAATTAAACTGTAAGATCTTTGAGGATAAGATTTTTGTCCTGAGACTACTCATCAAGAAGCCTTACGTATTTTGAGCTCAGTCAGTAGGTGTTGTTGATTTCACATTCCAAACAATTTCAGTTAGTTGAGAAACATCTAATAAAGTAAGACTTCACTTGCACTGCAGTCTTCTCATGTAGGCCATGTGGGGTAGATTGAATTATGTTCCCCATTTTAGACATGTTTTTAATCCACATTCCTACAGTATGAGTCGATTGTACATAGGATCTTTTGCATGTTATTTTAAGTTATGGTGTGGTTTTAATCTGGATTACTAGAGCCCTTTAAAGCAGAAAAAAAATTGACATAAGAAAAAGCCTCAGGGAGGAGCAAAAGCTGGAAGTTAACGGAACCTGGAAGAGAAAGGAGAGGATGTCACCATTTGACACAAGGCAAGGACACGAGTCAAGCAATCCCAACGACCACCAGAATGGCACAGATTTTGGGGAGAAAGCATCACGTTGCTGATGCCTTGATTTTGGACTTCTCCTAGCCCCAAAACCGTAAGCCAATACATTTTCATTGTTTAAGCCAGCTCATTTTGTGTTATTTATTATAGCTGCCTGGAGACTAAGACAATATGCAATATTAAGGCTGATTTTGATTTTGGTGAAAATGTTTCTTCAAGAAATCTTAGTTGGAAGACAAATTTATCTGAAAGATTTAAAAAGAGGCAAGTCACAAAATATATTTCCACATTTCTAAAACTCTCTATATTTTTAAGACACTTTTATATCCTTATAAGGTGAATAATATCTGCTGTGACTGATGATAATAAGAGCTGCAATGTGTTTTATGGTTTTCAGAAGAAATAAAATATTTAACTCCTTTTTCAAATAAAACTTTAAGAAATAAAATATGCAATCATAAATCTCATTGGTTGAATGAGGAAACTGAAGTTTAAAGTAATTATGGGACTTATAAGTATACAAGGTTAGCATCGAAAAATAACTTAAAGATGTCCTAATCCAACACTTTCAATTGACAGTTGAGAAAATCACAGCCCAAATAGGTTATGTGACTTATGCAATGTCCCGTAGGGAATGAGTGGATACAGCAGTATTACATCTCCTCAAGTCCAGTGATATTTAGACTGCATTATTCTTTAATTAAGTACAACATATGCATTTTTAAAGTTATTTAAAACAGCATCCACTTGAATTGGAATAAATGTCAAAAGGGCTTCATAAATCATAAATATCAAATATCTTTTACTTCCTCCTCATTAAAAGGAAGAAACATTTGGAAAACCACAGGTAAGAGAGTTCAGTGTAAATCTTGAATCTTAATTATATTTGATTTTAAATTGGCCATTTAGCAAGTATGTAAAGCAAGGCATAGGCTTCATTTTACTCAATGTGTTGACAAATCTAAAAAATATAAAAAATAGGAAAAGAACATAAGCATTTGAGAAGTCTTCTTAATATTGAATGGAAGTAATTACATCTGCTTTCCAAAATATTTGGTAGCATTCATTTAAAAACTTGTAGCTGCAATTTAACTATGCGTTATTTGCACCATTATTTTAAAACAGGAATGCCATTGCTAGTATTTAATACTAACACTCTCTATGTCCTAGATTCTGTAGGAAACAAATAAAATGTGCAGTCTGTTTTCAGGACAGTTTCATTTGCATTTCATTACACTTTTAACCTTCAATTTTTATTCTTTTAGAGGCTATTATAGAGACTGGCAATCATATCTTATATATTATAAACAGCACTTGGAGGGTCATCAAAAAGATCATTTGGTCCATTCCTCTGATTCTGATCATGACAACCTCAGATCATTCCAAACCTAGAGTTACTTCTCTAATTTTTCAAGACATCAGGTATGAACATCAAATTAATCAAATAAACGTGTATTACCTTACTGGCTTGTATGTGAGGGAAATTGAACTATATCTTGTGAGGAATAAAATAATTATAACACATAGTATTTGGTCTCAAGTTCACAATCACAAAGATAGGTTAAGAACAAAATGCAAGATGCAAAATAACATTTTAACAACGCAATAGAGACGCCATAAAGCAATATTCAATTTATTCTAGAATGATTGATTTAAGCAATACATGCTGTTAGGATTCAGAGAAGGGAGAAACATATCCTGACAGTCAGTTGAAATTCTCTCTTGCTGTAACCTAAGCTAATTTTATTAGGCTTAGTCTTTTGTGTTTCAGTAGAATTGGCAAGCTGCCTCTTTTTTTCACTTGGTTCTTCCTCTGTTCAGCATTATACATGACTTCTAAATCTTCTCTTAAATGTTTCTTTTAGATTTCCATTGGGTATCTGTTAAGCAATCTATATTTATTGATAATTATGTTTTAAGTAAATTTCAGTGATATTTCAAACTTTAAAATAAAGGATTATTTTTCTGTCTCTCATGTATCATAACGGTGTAGTTAAATCCATGGTGTTGCCCACTTTATGATTTCCAAATCAATCTTAGCCTTATTTCAGTCTAGGTAGGCCTTTCCCATCTCAGATATATGCAATACTTTCTTAAAATAAAATGTGCTCTGACCCCGTAACTATATCTTTTTCTGAAGGCAACTTGATTCAATTCTGCTCAAATATATTAATATTGCCATTTCAAATAACTCACTTGGCAGGAACAAAAAAGTTCACGTGTCAACGTGATTAGAAAGAAGGGTGAGGTACTGAAATAAGTGAGAGAGGCAGTTTAGAATTAATCAAGATAAGAGAACAGGCACCTCATATGTTAACTAAACAAAAGCACAGAGTATATGCTTTGACCTTATTATAGTTTCACTGTACCCTTTAATTGATAAATCACTCTCTTAATTAATTCGTCTCTTTTGAGCCTACAAAATATCAAGTAGCATATGCTTTTTGATTTGTTTTCTCTTGCAGCCTAGGTTTCTCAATATTGATTGCTGGGGCAGGAATAGAAATAAATGTATTTCGGTAGAAAGCATGTATTAAAGTCTTCAGTCTGAAAGAAAAGACCATTTTGATTATAAACTCTTTTCAATTCAGAACATACAAATATGAAAGAAATACCATTGAAGTGATTTGAGAGGGTTTTCTTTTCTAGTGAGGAAATGCCTGTGGACTCAGTAATGTATGCCACTGTGTTCATCTGAGTGTTAAATATAAAATGACTATTCTTTCTCTATGCCTCTAAGTCACTGTTATAATATGAAATCATCCCTATGTAGTAACACAACCAAACCTTTCCTAGCTACCTTTTATAGCCAAATTGATTATTGGTTTTCTGTCAGGGCATGAATACATGAGGGTGAAAGAGTGGAAAATGTCTTTCTCTGTATAAACTTTCCTCCACGTTTGGACTGGAGAATGAGTAAAATAAAACCATATACAGATGTGAATCTTATGGTGCTTCATACTCACAAATATTCATGTACTTTTTCCATGGAAAATCATAGTACCTCTTTCTTGGGCACTGTGAAGAATACAGGCCAACCATATACACAAGAGCTAAAATAAGTGAATATTACAAGAATCTTTAGATAAGATTTTATTTTTACTAAATCGTCTTCAATGTTTTAAATAACATTCAAAATGGGTAAGAGTGCAACATAATTAAAATAATTTTAAGCCGAGAATACACTGAGATTACATTTGATAATATTTAATAAGCACTCAGGTGCCAGGGCTCAATCAAGTTAACACACACCAACAATCATGCTCTTTGTCCTAATTACCCAAATCATTTTATGTAATAAGTTTCCAGGAAATTTATCCAAGGAAATCATGCAACAAAATAAAATCTATAATTGGAGGAAAAATAATCACATATATATATATGATAATAGAGGAATGGAACTGGGAGACAATGAAGCAAAGTATTGTTCACATAGACACATTGGATATAAAATTCTTTTCCAGGAGCTCAATTAGCAGTCGTTGCTGGGAAATATCAAAACGGTTTTTGAAGGGAAAATCAAAACCAGACCCCACTCTCCCACCTATCCACCCATATTGATATTGAACTATATTCTTATCTTTTTTGTGTATCTACAATGGGTTTGGGGAGCCATCTATAGTAATAAGCCATTCATTCATTCAACCAATAGTTAAACAGCACACTTTTAATGCCAATCACTGTGCCAAATGATAAGCTTTCAAAGAAAACTGTGATCTTTTTTCAGATGTTGACTTCTTTCTTTGTGTTGCATAAAAACAGACTGTGGGGAGCAAATGTGGCTCAAGCAATTGGGTGCCCACCTCTCACATGGGAGGTCCCAGGTTTGGTTCCCATGCCTCCTAAAGAAGATGAGCAGACAGACAGGGATTCATCAGGGTGGGGTAAGGGGGTATAAAAAATAAAAAATAAAAATGAAAAACAGACTGAAGTCTGGATCCATTGCTAAATTGTGGCTAGGTGGCCAAGCATGAAGAAATGGCAATTAAGTTGGGAAGAAATGCTCTTTTTATGCCCAAAGTATGCAGTTGTTTAAATAAATACAACTTTGCAAGTATGAAAGAACTATCCCATATCAACATTAAATGATCTCCATTAAGATTTCTTGAAGTCAAGAGGGGAAAAATGAAAAGAAAACACAGAAAAAAGCCATGACTGCCTAGAGCTTAGCAACCGATAATGGTAATTGGACCAGAAACTTTTGATCTATTACCTGTATTCTTCATAGGTCACATCACCATCTCTTAGTAACATATTTGAGCATTGAGTGTATGGGTATGTCTTGTTTTGAGTGTGTAAATTTGTTATACACACACAAAAGCTATAGAAGCATATTTTACATGGACATGAACACAAACATATATATATACACATGCTTATCTAGCAAATACATTACGTACACAATTATTAAGAAGAAAATGGAAATAAGGGAGTAAAGTATCTGCTTTACAAAGTATATACCTTTTATAGTGAACTCACATATAGCAAAATTGCACATGCAGAGGATGTATTTCAAAAGCTTATTTTCAGAACCATAAGCCTTACTGCCATTACTCCGAGTGCAATGAGCTTATGAACAATTTCCTTGGGTTTCATTTTAAGAAGGTTTCAATTCTTGGAGAGAATATATGACAGTTGAGATATGAAAGTGTTTTTTTTTTTTTTTGTCACCATGACCACATTCCTGCAAAGAGATTAAAGAAATTTGAGGATGTCTTCTTATTGTCTAGAAGTAAACTTCAATGCATCTTTCACCTTCCTAGATTCATAGAAGGTTGCCCATATTTACCAGCATGATTTTTATTATTTTTGAGAAATTATTTAATTGAATAGGAAAAATAAGAAGTTAATTTGTTAATCACAATATTTGATATTGACTTTGATTCTTCAGGGGGTGTATTTCTTTTCCTATTTTTATCACACTCCTTTTCATAGTAAGATGCTATTGGCATAATTTGACACAGACAAAATTAACTTTTTTTCTAACTGGATTTTCTTATATGGAAATGTTTAGAATCAGAGATTTAGTCTTGGTTAAGAATCATTGTAATACACACACTCACACACATATACACACACACTCCTATACATGCAGGCATACTAACCTAGTTTTCCGTATGCTTCTTTGAGTGATTGTTCCCGACCACATACATTGAATGACTGTGCTGATTAAATTCTGTGATCTTTTCTCCACATTTAATTCATCTTGTCATGTATGAAAAAATACCAATGACTTCATTTCATAAGAAAAAAAAATGGAGCTTTGTTCCTTGACCTTTAGTTCTGAGAAAAATACTAAAACACCAAAACACACCCATCTAAGTGGCAAACATTCATAGCTAATTTCTATTTTATGAAAGAGAATGAGGGAGTTTAAGCTTTAAAATGAGACGAGTTTTGGAGTCAACACAGTTGTTCTCCTCTGCCTGGGACAACTGCTGGAGAAATGGCCTTCGATATCTCTGTCAGATTCCCACACACAACTTGTGAAGTTTCCCTGAATCCAGGCTGGTTATCTCACAAATCTGTTCAAAGTCCCAGTGAATAATTTATATCAGGCATGAGGTGACACATTAAACACGCCCATTTTGTCTGAAATGCTATGGAGGCATCAAGATGGAGCCAGGCTGGGGGTTGAGTGGAACTTGGTTGATGGGAACCTGAGGACGTCCAGAAGAGAGGATGCTGCTGTAAAGAAAATGAAATGTAATGAGATACTCTTCCATGCATAATTCATAGGTGAAAACATGACTGCATAAAAAGCCATGGATTTTAACAAGGCAAGCCTGCAATCATGCACATTATCTTCCCAGAGGAACTTTATATAATATTGGTCAAAAAGAAGATTCTGAATACCAGTACAAAATAAAGCTGACAGGTTTTCAAATGCAGCAGGATTTAATGTACAATGCCTGTAAAAGAGACAATTTCTATTTACACCTGCAAATATTGCTTAGCCAAAAAATTACTTTAAAACATTTGCTATTTCCTATTTAAATGGAAAAAAAAATAACAGAGGAGGAGAATAGAAGATTCACATTGATAAGAAAATATAAAATGCATAAGCTGTATTTACTGAATGTTGTGGGGCTAGGTTAAACTGGACTTGGCAGGCATTTTCACTCCTCTGGCAACAAATGTTTAGATAGAAATGTCTTCAATGGACAGGCTTTAAAAATGATGAAACGTTAGCTATTGTCACCATAAATTTTAATTTAGCTGAGTTGTAGAGCAAATATTGTAATTTGGCTTTCAAGACCAGTTTAGAGGCTAACACGTGCCTGATTTGAAATGGTGTTTAACAAGGGGGTGCTTAGTTGAAGGATTAAAGAATGGAATGTTGATTAAAGCTTAGGATGTCTTAAATTTATCACCACCAAATCCTAATGATGGCTTGGCTGGAAAGAACTGGGGAGGGGGAGCTCCTTTGATGTTCTCCACATAGGTATACATAAGGAATACAGAGGATAGAGCAGAAAGGCACAGAGGTGTCTGCAAAACATACAAGCTGGAGAGCTGTGCAGGCTTGTTTGCTCAGATTACAATATATAATACCAATATTTGAAAGAAAATTAAAGTAGGTATATTACATCCAGTTACAGTTTTGTGGCTCTGATATTTAGCTGAAGAAAGCATTAAGTGTTGAAAATGGTTGACATATCAAAGTGATGACCTACTGCAGAATTTTTTGAAGCTCCACAATGTAAGAAAAATGGAACTACAAAGAAGAGTAGGTTGAAGTAGTCCAGATGTCAAATAATCTAGTTCATTTAACATTGAGTCCTTAACTTCCGTTCACTCTGACTCTGATACGCTTCAAGTTTTGACAGCACTTTAAAAATGTGGACTTCGTGAATGATTTAATTTCTGAATATAGAATCTTCACTTCTGCGACCGGGTGTCAGAACACACCATAGTCACACCTGGAAATGATCACAAAGGTAGTTCTTTCAATATTGTAGGACTTTCGTTCAGGTTCCGGTGATAAATTTGGGACATGAATTTAAGCATTTGCATCAAGTTTAACTATTCATTTTTAACTATTCTGGTACAATCCAGACACTTTTTGCCTTTTAAAAGATATTTACAATCCATTGCTCTCTGTATAGCCTCAGTGACATGAGATTCTCTCTCCAGGTCATCCAGAGCTGACCAGCCAGTTACACTTGCTTAACCCTATCAGATTTTAATACTCTAGTGCTTTCTCTTTGGAGGAACTTAAATGGAGTGACTTATCCCTGCTTTTAATAAATCCAAGTTTGGGATGTGGCTGGGAAAAGACCAATCAACGTGACAGTGTCTATTCCTGACTGTGCTCAGAGGTGAGAAGAGGTGATGACCATCTCTTCCCTCTACCTGACAGATGCGCTGTCTTCCACCTCTTCTCACCAGTTCAGCACACCACTGAGCAGTTTGCTATATGAAGGATCAGTTTTCAAGAAAAGAAAAGATTTGTTTGCTTATATACCTGTGCTGTAAAGGAAGTTTTCCTACTGCTCATGCCAGATGGGTGACTTGCTGAATCCTTTAGCATATATAAAAATGCAAAGTGTCTGTAATGGGAATCAAATGATAACATAATTAGGATTCCCTCTTGGGTCATATGAGACAGATGGCTACATTAGGAAGATGTGCCTGGATATAGCTTCTGTCGCATGAATTTGTTTTCTGTTTGTTTCCCATTCTGTGAAAGCAGTGCACATATTAAATATCATATAGGACACAAAGAACATTTAATAGAAATTGGAGGGATATGGGGCAGGAATTTTAAAACTCCAATTGTCTGACTTCATGTGCAAGCATTGGTAAAACCTACCCTAGATTTTCTGGATTCCACTCTTCTGCTTATAAACAATAAGCAGCTAAGCAACCTCATAAAACCAAGTCATGGGAATAAGAAGCTACAGTTTATAAATCAAGTAGATTTGTTTTTCTTCTTAATTCACATAAAATCAGATCATATCTTCACTTGCTTAAAATTTGCAAAGCCCTCTTATGACACTTAGAATGTATGCTTCTTTACGGGTATTTGGCCTCTGCCTGTCTCTCCAACTTCATTTCTCACCACTCTCCTTTCTTCTGCTTCAACCACTCTGGATTCCATGACTAGGAGAAAGATGATGGCATCTAGAGGAAAATGTGAATAGATTGCATTTTAAGTTTAAAACTGTATTCCTTCTGTCATATTGAGAAAAAGATGTACAGATACATAGAGTAGAATTTTTATTTAAACATGTTTTTTTTTTCTTTTTCTGAGTGACATAAGAGATGAAGAAAACTTTTAGGAAGGCTTTCAGATTCAAGATTTTCTTGTCAAATAACCTAGAGAAATTTATATCTTTCCATGCATCTAGAAAAGGAAACGATGTTAACTAGAAATCATTATGGGTTTACTAAGAATAACAATTTTGGACAAATTTAATTTTTTAGACATTGTTATTAGATGAGAAGATTAGGGTGTAGTAATAGTATTTGGTAAGGTCTCTTGTGATTAAAAGGGTTGACTCCATGCTTATAAATTTGATTCGATAGGAAACAGTGAAAATGACTTTACCCAAACGCTGCTGACCGTTAGCAAACTAGAAAGAGTTATCTAATTGTGAGTCACAGGGCTTTATCTTAATCTCATCTGTTCATAAGTTATGAACTATTTGAATGAAGAAATGGAATGCACTTTTATCAAATTTGTAGATGACTTGAAGCTGGAGGGGAGAATGAATTGTTGCAGACAGAATGGGCACTAAAAAAATCAGAAGCACTTGTTTAATTTTTAAAGTCCTGAATTCACCTGTGCGTCCTTTCCTTTGAAGTGTTTTTTTTTTTTTTTTAAATGAAGTGACTTATCCATGCTTTTAATAAATCCAGGTTTGTAATGTGCCTGGATCAAAGAGTTCAAATTGGAGATAAGATAGTTCAGGGTGACAGCATTTATCTATTCCTAACTGTGTTTGAAGGGGTGAAGAGGTGATCACCATTAATTCTCTTCTACCTGGGGACTTTCTTTAATTATCCTTGTTCCTTTTTCTACTCTTATTCTTTTCAGATTTATTTTTCTGACCAATTCCGGATTTTTGTCTCTGTTTTAATTCTATCCTTGAAGCCAGAAGCATCCAATTTATGAACCATGTTTCTCTACTTTTTAGACTACTTTTTCTCCTGGTAGGTTCTAACTACTTGCCACAAAGGAATTTGACATATTTGGCTTCAACTTGAAAAAGCTGGTTGTGCCACAAATGGACTCCTACAATGAAATAATATAGAAATATGTGCTTTTCTGTTTTAACACTTTATACGAGTCAAAAAACAAAGGTTCTATAAATCGACTTTGTTCTATAAAATGTGCAAATCAGTTTCCCTCTAAGACAGGATAGAAAAAAATTTAAGGCTTCTGAATATATTTTTGCAACTGTGCTTTTAGTCATTGCCAATTTATGGGATATTTGAGTTAAGAAGAACCAGAGGATGGGCATTTTGTTTATTTTAATATGTCAGATGAGTAGCTCTTGGAAGCCAACAGATATTTACTTAGGTGCTTCCTCAGATCAAGGGCTTTATACTTTCTTACTCATGTAGCAAAATGCTTAAACATGCTGAAGTGTAACCTGTAAGTGAAAAACAAGGACATTGTTGATTGTTCAAAGAAGAGTAGGAATTCAGATTTAAATTTCAGTAAGTTAACAGAAATGGGAAACTGCATTCATTTCCCATTGCTGAATAGTCCTGAGCTAAATGGAACCCCTCATTTTAAGAACTGCAGACCAATTTGCTGGAAATGAAATAAGAATTTGAAAAGCAATTTAAATAATTTTATGATTATAAATTTCAGTCTTTTTTTCCCTTTTTTTCCTAAATAATGTCCATAAAATTAAAACACTTCCTGGAATATTTTTCAAAATCATTTTAGTAGGATTATTGTGTAATTAAAAATATGTTTTCACTAGTGTACAGACATGGACACAACTTTCCATACACTATACTAAATTGTAAGGGAGCTACAGAGTTTTTATCTCCCCAAATTGAAAATGTCCATCAACAGGTGAATTGATAAATTGTGGTATATTCCTATAATGAAATACCACTTGGCAGTAAAAAGAAATAAACTACTGATAAATGCAACAACGTGGATGAATCTCAAATACAATAGGCTGAGTGAAAGAAGCCAGACACAATAGAGTATATACTACATGATTTCATTTATATTAATTTATAGAACATGGCAAACCTAATCCATAGATTTAGAGAACAGATTGGTATTCACCTGGGGCCAGGGAGGAGGGGTGACTTGAGAAAGCTTTTCTGGGCAATTTAAATTTTCTGATCTTGATTAAATTGGTGGCTATAAAGATGTGTAAATGCATCAAAATACATGGAACTGTAATTTTTAAAAATGTACCAGGGCCACGGATTGAACCCTGGTCCTTGTATTTGGAAAGTGTGCCACTCAATCACTGAGCCAACTTGGCTTCCCTAAATTGGTTTTTCATTTGCTTGCCTGTTTGTTTTTAGGAGGCACCAGGAACCCCCGGAGCTCCCATGTGGGAAGCAGGTGCTCAACCACTTGAGCCACATCTGCTCCCCATGAATTGTACATTTTAAATGCGTACATTTTATTCTATGTAAATTATACCCACCTAAGTTAATTTAAGTAACAAAACAAAAAAGCCTATCCAAATGGGTAATTTGATTATGCGGCCCTCCATGAAAATATTTGGACATCCCTTCCTTAAACACCAAAATGAACCTTGTTGACTCTGCAAGTCTCTTTTCCTCAAGTACTGAAATGCTTACAGCCTATAGCATAACAAGAGCTGAAAACGCAGGTTGCCATAAGAAAGAAGTGAAGTTGCACCTACTGATCATCTTCCCAGCTTTGAATAAAGTGCTGTCAATGTGTGTATATGCATAGTGTTGTGTTTGAGAATTTCTCTCAGAGAAGAAATCTTCTATTGTGGAAACTTCCAGATAAGCAATGTAGAGGGAGCAAAATATTTAATCTTTTTTTTGGGGGGGTGGGCAGGGCTTTTATTTATTCATGTTCAAAACGATCTATCACACTTGACACAATTTTTATTACAGTTCAAAATGTGTCATTATAAACATTTTGGGTTTGGAGTCCAGGTTTTTAAGTCATTGGGTAAAACTAAGCAGGTTACTTTATTCTCAATATTGTACTGATTGCTGAAAAAGTCCTATTGATATTAAATAGAGTTGAATATGAAGATCAACTCCGTTAACATGTACAAAGATTTCAATATGGTGCCTGCTACATACAAAGCTCATTATACATTTATTATTAGATTATTATAACTATTGAAAGATTATTACAGGTTTATCACATGCCAAGTCCTGCTCTAAGATTTTTTTTTTTCTTTATTAAAGAAGCTGTGGGCTTAGAGTACAATCATGCATAAAATACCACCCTATTTTTAACACCTTGCATTTGTGTGGAAGATTTGTTACAATTGATGAAAGCACGTTTTTATAATTGTACTACTAAATATAGATCTTGATTTAACATAGGGGTCACAGTTTGTGTAGTGTAGTTCCATGTGTTTTTTTTTAATTGTTATTGTTACCATATGTATAATCTAATATTTCCCCTTTTGAACACATTCAGGTACATATTTCAGTGCTGTTAATTACATTGACAATGTTGTGCTACCATCACCACCATCCACTACCAAAATATTTGCATCATTCTAAATACGAACCCTGTAATTCTAAGCCTTAACCTCGCAGTCCATATCCTTATCCCATCCTTTGGTAACCTATATTCTGGATTCTGACTCTATGAGTTTGTTTATTATTATTATTTCATATCAGTGAGATTATGCAATATTTGTCCTTTTGTGTCTGGCTTATTTCACTCAACTTGATGTCTTCAAGGTTCATCCATGTTGTCACATGTATCAGAACTTCATTCTTTTTTTTTGGCTGAATAATATTGCATTGTATTTATATACTACATTTTGTTTTTCCTCTCGTAGGTTGATGGATCCTTTGGTTGCTTCCATCTTTTGGCAATTATGAGTAGTGCCACTATTAAACATTGGTGAGCAAATATCTGCTCAAACCCCAGTTTAAATTCTTTCAGCATTATATTAGTACTGTATATTAGTACAGTATATATTAGTACTAGTATATACCTAGTACTGGGATTACTGGGTCATATGGCATTTCTATACTTAGCTTTCTGAAGAAACATCAAACTGCTTTCCACAGCTGCTGCGCCATTTTACATTGTTGCCACTAGCAATCAATGAGTGTTCCTATTTCTCCAGACACTTGACATTCTCCATTTTTTAATAGTGGCCAGTCCAGTAGTTATAAAATGATACTTCATTGTGGTTTTGATTTACATTTCCTTAACAGTTAGTGATGTTGAGTATGTTTTCATGTACTTTTTAGCCATATTTATTTCCTCTTTGGAGAATTGTCTAGTCAAGTCTTTAGCCCATTTAATTGTGTTTGTCTTCTTATTGTTGAGTTGAGAAATTTCTTTATATTTATGGATATAAAACCATTATCAAATATGTAGTTTCCAAATATTTTCTCCTATTGAGTAGGTTGTCTTTTCACTTTCTTGGCAAACACCTTTGATTCACAAAATTTCTTAATTTTGAGGAGGTCCCATTTATATATATTTTTTCTTTTGTTGCTTGTTGGAGGGAACATCTTATATACAAGGATGCTGAATGTGGGCAGAAGCAATCCAGGTGTGACAATGGGAGGTTTTTGTTGATTGCCATAAGAAGGAATTTGGAACATTGAATGTAGTGGACCCAGAAGATGGTGCAAATCTGTGTGATATACGAAAGGTCTTTTAAAAATACAATAGGTTCTGTAAATGCTTAGAACAGAGTTGTTGGCATGTGATTTAGCCCAGGGTGACCCAGGAGTGGAAGAGAAGGAATAGTAAAGGTGGAGGAGTCATGCCAATCAATGGAATTTAGAAAAGATCTCATAAGCCTCAGGGGTTTTCCTGCAATAAATTTCAAGATCTCCATCCTTTCTACATCCTTTCTACATGACATTTCAGTATCTGAATTCTTACATCTTTCCACTGTAAGATGTAACCTAAATCTGAGTTTTAGGTTACACATTTATTCAATATTATTTCCACAAAATGTGTGTAACAAATAAGAAAAATGTCTCGATGCAACAAAAAGAAAAATAAGGCTCTAGGTATTCTGAAGCCAAAGGTTGTTTTTGTGTGAGGCCATGTTTTGAAATAATCTATTAGGTGACACTCCTACTCGAGGTGGTAAAAAAATATAGAGATAAATTTAGGTGAAATTTCAAATATTACTGGAAAAAGTTTACTTTGTAAGAATTAGATTTACTATGATGAAGTTTTTCTAACGTATACCATTTTGCTCTTTTACTACAACTCTCTTTAGATTCCTCTACTGCTAAATTCTTATATTCTTCCTTTCTGCATCCTAAGGGAAGCTTAAGAACAATACTTGGATGTGAAATTAAAACAAAAAAATTTTCCCTATAAATAAGAATTCTTTCTATTTCCCCATTAAATAAACAAGTGTTGTCTTCCTAACAAACAAAATTCACCATGCTGCGAAGGAAGCTAATCACAAGCCAAGAAAAAGATAATTCTGGCATTTTCTTTTCCCAACTTAGTGCTTGCCAAAACATTGAAGAATTTTACTAACTTTTTTGCTGAAGGGGTAAATGACTAGCTTCTAGTAATTGGCCTAGATTTTTCAATATATAGATTACTAATGACTTAGAACGGGTTTTCCAATCTTTAGGTTGGAATCTATTGGTGAGTAATGAAGTCAGTCCAGTAGGTTGTGGTCAGCATTTAAACAAATAAGATAAAATAGAAAACACAGAGTTCAATACATATGGTAACCATAAGTACTGCTTGGGGAACATTTATTTCAGCTCTTCGTGCATATGCTTGTGTGTTTGTGTGCATGTGTGCATATGTGTGCGAGTTAAACTGTGCGTATAGGGTTGCAAGGCAAAAACCAATCCCTATTATGTGTTGGGGACAACAAAATATTTTTAAATAATTTCAAAAAGTGCTTTAAATAAGTGTCTTGGAGTTTGTGATGACTGGGACAATTCAGCATCCTTCCAATGAAGAAGTAAGTAGCAAATAATTTTTGAACTGTCAGATGCACAAATTTCCCTGCAGTGAGATCGATTAAATATATTGTATTCACAAATGGCTCTTCTACATCTTTTACTGAAGTCATGACATGTTATTTCTTTATACTTTGCTTAAATAACATCCCTTAAAACACTACTTCAGTTTATTTTCATCCCATTTCAAAAAACAAAGCATTGTTGAACTTCTGTGATTCACATTTTGAGAAAATATAAATCATCCCATCGGGGTTTTTTTTATTTTCTCTTCTCTTTGCCTAGAACACTCTGCTTACAACTGGTTGTATGGACAATCACTTTCTATAATTTAGATTCCATCTCTAATGTATACGTCAGAAACGGGTTTCCTGAACCACCAAATCTAAAATACACTTTCTTAATATGTCACAATATTTTTCTTTTAATAGCATTGATTACCACATTAAATTATCTTGCTTGAAAGTATTTTTTCTCTTTATTTTCCTGACTCTCCAATCTAAAATCTCCCCATCCCTCTCTCCAGAATGTAAGCTCCATGAAAGCAAGAGCTGTTCTTGTCTTATACACTGCATGCCTTAGAAAAGCTTTTGGCACAAAGTAGTTCCTCAATACATATTTGTTGATTCGATAGCTGATTAAATTTCAGAAATAATAATGAAATTTGCTTTTTGTTCTAGAAAAACTTTCTGAAAGTGTAAATCAGGATGACTACAGCAATATAATACTTATAATGTTTCCTCTTCAGCACTGCTTAGTCCTCATTAGGCTTTATTTACTTATTTTGAACTTACTCTAATTAGAAGTGATCAGATAGCAAATATTGAATGTGTGAGTATATAATCAGTAAAAGATATTATTACTAACCCTGACCAGAAATGACATTTAAAAATGTAATCCATAACTACTATCATGAATGCAATTAAAATACTTGGAGTTTGTGACTAAAGTGAGGCTTTAGTATATCACTATGTACCATCTGCTATTCCAAGGGTCAATATGAGCCCTCACTTAATTAAAATCTGTTAAATCTACTACTGAGGAATTTTTTTTTCAGTCAGAAAATTAATAGTAGTGAATGATTACTGCTTTATTTTAGGTTGAGAAACATATATCTACCTAATTATATTTATTTGAATGGAGCATATAATATATTTGTGTATGTAGTATACTAGAAAGAAATATAACAAAGACTTTGAACTAAGAAGAAGCTGATCCTATGTAAAAGATTAAATATTTTAAAAATAATGTTATCAAGCTGGTTGTGATTGTAATTATTAAGGGAAATTTTGCCTCTAGGGTTATTTAAATTGTATCTTTAAAAATTTTGAAACCTATGGTATTTAATGCATTGATAAGTTTTTTAGTTAAACAGTAATATTGAAACTGCATTGCCTATGCGCCTTTCCTACTTAAGATATCATTTTGCTCTTGGAGCTACTATTTTATTTATTTATTTATTTATTGTCTTAAACAATGGGAGTTTATTAGCATACAGTTTTTTAAATATACTTAAAAAAATTTTTTTTGAAATGGTATTTAGATTAAATAAATGTTACATGAAAATATAGGGAATTCCCATATGCCTGGCTTCCTACACCTCCCACATTTTCCCACATTAACAATATCTTTCATTAGTGTGGTACATTCATTCCAATTGATAAAAACATTTTAGAGCATTGCCACTAAGCATGGATTATAGTTTACATTGTAGTTTACACTCTCTCCTGCACAATTTTGTCGGTTATGGCAAGATATATAAAGGCCTGTATCTGTTATTGTAATGTCATTCAGGAAAATTCCCAAGTCTCCAAAATGCCCCCATATTTCACCTGTATTTCCCTCTCCCTGCCCTCAGAACCT
>JAQZBX010003328.1:0-43747 GCA_029593785.1 Cabassous unicinctus
AAGAGAGGAAGCCAAGAAGCCTGAACCCTAGGCAAACGTCGGCAGCTGTCTTGCTCCAACACGTGACAATGGACTTTGGTGAGGGAAGAAACTTATGCTTTATGGCCTGGTATCTGTGAACTTCTACCCCAAATAAATACCCTTTATAAAGACCAACCCATTTTTGGTATTTCACATTAGCACTCCTTTGGCTGACTAACACAGAAACCTATAAAAATAAACTCTGGAATATATGATCCTTGTCTCATTAAAAGAAATATGCTAAACTATTGTCAGAAACTATTCACAACCTTAAAGAAAAATGAAATTTTGTTAGAACAATCATTTTATGGCATGTTCCTGGGAGATGAAGACATTCAGAAGCACAAACTTCATCCTGGTGACTTTATGTATTGGCAAAGACACCTCCATAAAGATGACTACAACCTTCCTTGAAAGGACCCTATCTGGTACTTTTAGCTAACCCATGTGTGGCTAAATTAAAAAGTATTGATTCTTTGGATTCACATTTCTCATCAATAGAAAAGTCTCAGCCCTGCTTAGAAATCCATTCTTACTGGGGACCTAAAGCTCAAAATAGTCAAGGATCAGAAGGAGACAGCCTCTGATGTAGACAATTATCTCAAGACTGTGACAATTATCTCAATTATAATTAATTAATTATAATTAATACTTACTGGTGATCCTAGGCTTAAGTCATGCAGAAGTAGATGGAGTCTAATATTAATGGCTAACCTAAGAACCAGGATCAGACCTAATTTTCATCAGCTTGAAAAGAACTCAATAACACTTACTATAATCTTAATTTTTATTCTTCCCTAACCCATTCTTTGTACCCCAGTACATCTTGGTCCCTCACACAATAAATGTCCTCAGTCTCACCATTACCCTCACTTCCTGATCCCTTCCCATTCACCATCCTTTTTTTTTTTCCAGCCATACAAAAGACTGCTAACCTAGGCAGACTATCAAATTGCTGGGCCCTTGCTAACTTAGAATTCACAGAAGGACCACTGTTATTGTCTGTTCCCATGGGAACTTACATAGTTGGCTAAATTTTAGATCTTGGGGATACTTAGATTCACAGCATATTTCAAACCTTGCTAATCTTTTTCTTATTATAGCCACTATAGTATCTCTTAATTGCTGTCTCACCTCCAGAATAACAGTCACAACTACCACCTAAGATATGCTAATGAGTGAAACCCTTGTATCTTTAAGCTTGCACTTAAGAAACTTATTTCTGTAATGATAAAACTAGGCCTACTTATAATTAATGTCTAGAAGTCACCCCCTGAAAACCTCCTTTTTGCTCAAATGTGACCCCTCTCCTAGTCAAACTCTGAAAATAAATTCATTAATTTCCCCCCTACATGGGACATGAAGGATGAACCTCCCTGACACCAAGGAATTAATGCCAAATGTTGATCAGCAATGCTTTTGAAGAATGATCTTCATCAAAAAGTGTAAACGTTAAAAGAAATTAAAATAAAGCTACTATAGCTAAGAGCTTTAAAATGGAGTCGGGAGGTCACTTTGGAGGTTACTCTTATGCAGGTGTTGCAACCCAGCTCCTGAAGGGCGTGGGTCAGGATGCCTGCAAGACCAAAGAAAACACTTGGCACGTAATCAGACAAGGTCTTTATTTATTGGGACTTATGGACAAGAGAGGGTCTTCAGCAGCAGCTGGCTAAAGAATGAATGCAGAACTCCACAAAGAGGCAGGAAAATGAGGGGCAATATATGGGGTCTCAGAACATAGACATTTCATAACAGTTTCTGCTAAAGTCACATGAAGCACATAAATGGGGACTGGTGATGTTATTGTAGGAAGGAATTGCATAGCCTGGAGAAAATTACAGTCTATGATACTGTCTGCACATTGTTTCCCTGTGAGGAGGTTTGTTTCATTTTAACTTGTGTCCTGGGGCATGCAGGCAACTGCTTACTGCAGGCTGAATTTCCCTTAGTCAGGGCTGGGGACCCACTGGACCCCTACAGCAGGTCTTAACCAGATATCACAAACTGCCAAAGTATGCAAAGCTCCAAGCAACAATGTTCCTCAAAACTCTAAGGACATCTGGAGACCATAAACAAACCAGAATATAAAGAATTCAGTTAACTATCTGACCTGAGGGACAATTAGAATACCCCAAATATACACCAACCACAAACAACTTGTGTAAGCTTCTACTTTTCCTGAAAAACCCTTGCCTGGAAATGCCAAGACAGGACATGATTTGGGCTGTGACCTGAATCTGTGCTCTCTGAATTACAATTCTAAGACCCGAGATAAAATGAATTTATTGCCTTGCAACTTAGTTTGCAATTTCTTGGTTGACACAGGTCTTGTTAGTTCTGTTCCTGGACTACTCAGTGCTCAAAATACTGTTTTCAGTGACTACTAGTTACTGGCACATTGCGAAGAATGAGAGTATACATATACTCATAACTATGACACAGAACTTTCTGTTATTGAATGTCCCTAACATCTGACCAAAGGTAAATAGAAATAGTGTCATGGTGGCAAGGAATAATGGAGCAATTGTTACCAGATTTAGTCTAGATTCTTGACTTATGCTGCAGAAATGAATTTCAGAGTACGTCAGGTGAGTGAGGCCAGCAATTTATTATGGTAGGGAGAGAAGAGAAATGGGAGAAAATAACAGATCCAGATCCCCGGTAGAGGGTAAAGGGCTGAAAAGTGATAGAAAGGGCTGATTTATAGACTACAATTTCCTGTTATAGATTATAAATGCCCAGATTTTACTTGCGTGTTGATCCACGCAGGGGGCACATGGCTAGAGCAGGGTACAGAAACCACGAGGGCCCCAAGCGCAGCAGCAGGGCACGGAAGCCACTGGGAGCAGGAGCAGGAGGGCAACAGGGGTCAGGAACAGGAGCAGAAAGGGCGATTTGACCTTTGCACCTGCTTTTTAAACTGTTAATTATTCTACCCCTTTGCTAATGGCTTGGGAGGAGTCCCAGGTGTTTGCTCTTTTGATTGATTACCCCACCCATCAATCCCCTGGGTGGGGCCAATGATAACGTCCTGGGAGAATATCTGGAGAAATCTCTTGGGAATCTCTGGGAATCTCATTCTGCGTGGTGGATAACTCACGAGGATCTTCTACCAGCCATCTTGGGGGATATCAGTGTTCACGTGGACTTATTGCCACGTTCCAGATCGTCTATCCTATCCCTATAAGAAGCCTGCTTCCCAAGTACTGCCTGTACCATTTCTTCTGGCTTTACCTCATGTGTAGCCTTGTGTTGTTTTATGTTTCTGGAAGAAAAGTTACACTATGTATGCATCTTTTATTTTCCTTATAGCACCTGGCACATTGTAGTAACAGAGGCTCTCAATAACAAAGTGTAAAATTGGATTTTGTGTGATGCCTTGCTCATTTATCAACCTTAAAAATCACATTGCAAATGATGACCAGGAAGTTAATAATTATTTCTGAACCTTTGTTAATGAATTTAAACAGGAAAATTATGAGAGCAGAGCTAATCCTAAAAGTGCTTTCATTTGCCTTTGAAATGAAATTTCATGCTTATCCTTAAGCATGAATTTGTCTTACAAATGAAACAATATAACACCTGCACAGGCTAAAAGGAGCTGAAAAACTGCAGGACTGGGTTCCTTTTCTAATTCATCGCCATTCTCTATGCATTTCAACCCACAGTAAGCTCAGCCAGCTCAGTTACAGGATATGATGCTACTCAAACTTTGCCTGGAGCTGATATGTAGATGAAGTTTTAATGGCTCAAAGAACTTCCTTTTTGAGGTGCAAGAATTAAAAATAAGAGAAGGAAGCACCAGACATGAACAAATAAATAAAATGCAAAATATATTGGGTTGCTTAAGGGATGTAAAAAATATCAAGTTATAAATGATGTCACACTTAGTCTGCAGGTACCAACAAGATTCTTCATTCCTCTGACTCTTTGTTTTGTCCTTCAAAGCTTTTAGGTTTATATCATAGGAACCTATTGAGTTAGGCAATCTGAACATACATACACACTCAATAATATTAAATTGTGCATTATATTATATTCATATTATGATTTTTTTTTTACTAGAGTATAAGCTCTATGAGGCAGATGTTTATTTAACTCCTTGTTGTGTGTCCAGAATCTAAAAAATCCATGGCATAAAATAATCAATAAATGTTTCTGGAATGAATCAATGAATATATTGCATGTTTCTGTGAAGAAAAGGATGGTGTTAGAAAGGAATAAATATGGACTCACTATGCTCAGTAATTAGATCTAGTGAGAATCAGAGCTGTTTTAGATTCAGCTAACTTATTCTCTGTTTTTCCAATGTTTTGCATTTACAAAATTTTAATGAATTTGGCCTCAAGGAATATTTCTCTAATCCATATGTTTCTGATTCCCTTAATGTTAGTTCTTACCAAAACTATTTTAATTATTTATTTGAATTCCAAAGAGCCTTTTGAGGTTGCCTTAAATAATTTTTTATGTCTGACTTTTTATAACAGGAAGTCCCATTTTTCTCAAATCCTAGACAAACCTTCAAAACTCTATAACAATTCTGAATTTCTTCATTTTTACACTGGTTCCCATACCTATTTCTAATATCTTTGGAGCCAACATTTCCTTATATTTATTACATGAATAAACAAACTCCCTGTAACTCCTATCTTAAGCATTTCCAGTGTGGATATTGCTACAATTCATAATGCTTTAGAGTCTCACAATTTACCAGTGGCATTTTTCTTAATCAAGATACACATATTAATCTTGTAAATGACCTTCCCATGAGTTGTTCTATGAAGAAGAAAATTTTAGATTGCCTCAGAAATGGGCTTAGAGTGAATGTATATAAGAGCTAGGAAGAAAAAGTAAGAGAAAGGAGAAAAAAATTTAGAAGGAAACAGATATATCTATTATCTCTTCTTCCCTTGTTTAAATTCACCATGTCAGTACTAAATAGATTTTATTGCTTTCATGAGAATGGTTAAGTTTCAGAAATTATCTTTTTGGTTCTTATTTTCAGTAAAATGA
The DNA here is from genome assembly GCA_029593785.1 of Cabassous unicinctus. Lineage (NCBI taxonomy): Eukaryota > Metazoa > Chordata > Mammalia > Cingulata > Chlamyphoridae > Cabassous > Cabassous unicinctus. The sequence goes on from JAQZBX010003328.1 coordinate 5,035, forward strand.
TGGCATTGAATCTAATTAAATCAAGGATCAAAATTAACTATGTCAATACATATACATTTCTCCATGAGACAGTTCAACTACTGAATTTTTAGTTACATATTTAAATTTTTAAAGATTCATTATATCCCTGTTTTGTTGCAGAGGTTGGGGTGGGTAAGAGTACATGCTTTATTTTTCAGTGAATTTTAAAACTGTGCTCTGGTGTGATGTGAGTGCTCTATGAACTTGGAACATTTAATCAATACCACTGATTAACTTAATGCTAAAAACAGAGTAATTAGCCCCTGTCCTTTGTCTAATTTCATGGCTCAAATACATTATAGAATATTCTTTTCATGATATATTCAAATGAAAGTTAACTTTCAATTCTCAAGGATCATTTAGGTTGGTGAATAAAAAAGATTCTCTCTATAACAATCCTTTAATTTCTGAGTTTCCAGAACCAAATATAGAATAAGGAATAGTAAATGTATTAAATACATAATTTGGTAAACTTAGAGAAAACAAATGGTACCTCTACAAGTCATGTAACAATTATACAATAAATGAAAAAAACTCCCATTTTTAAGTCTTTTTTTAAAAAAAGAAACTGAAATGTGAAAGACCACTATATTTCATACTTTCAATGATTTTGGTGTAAAAATATACCCATTCAGTTTATTGCTTAGTTATTAAATGTTGGAGCAGTATTTAAATACAAACAAATCAATTGAGACAATAGCAGAAATCCATATGCTTTAACATTATATAAGATTTTAATCTGATTAACAATGTGTCACCTTGAATGCAGAAACATTTTTAATACATTGTATTAAAAAATAGGATAATGCTTATATTGAATGTGAAAGGTCATTTATAAATAAAAATGTTTTAATATAATGAGTTTTCCTGAAAATTTAAGAATATAAAATAGATGTTTTAGGTGTAAATAAAACCGTGAGGGAATGAAGGTTCAGAAATGGATGCATGCATGTCTGTTCTTTTGTCATTTCATGTTCTGAAAATGCTGGGTCTATAATTCAGTGCAATATCAAAAACAAAGCAAGGAAAAATGAAAAACCTTTTATTTTCAATATGTGATATCAAAGTGAAAGATTTTTTTAAAAAGAAAAACCTATATTTTCCATCCTCACTACCTAACTAAAAACAATTTTCTACAAAGAGGTTAGAGAGGCTTTTGTTGTTGTTGTTGTTAGGAAGAAGTAAGAAACAGCACTGTGCAATTTATTTTGGCATGCAACCCCAATTCTAGTTATAATGTATGTTATAAATTCTACCTTAAAGTACAATGAAGTTAGAAAAAATGCATTGGAAACACTGTAACTTGGGTTTTCTGTGCCTGGAAGTCTAAAATTATAGGGGCCTTGTTTTCCATGGGAGACACATTAATGATAGTGATGGCTTAGCCATGTTTTAATTACTCCCTTTAATGAAGGAGCAGTAGGCCAGAAATCATAATCATTAAATATCTAAAAAGGGTCATATCCAGAGTCTTTGATACCCTGAATTGTTGGCCTAACCATTATAATTTGAATTTTTTAATGCTCCTTATAAACAGGCCGATTGAATATGGTTTAGCTTACTTAGTAAATGGGCTTCAGTAATTTCTAGATGGAATTTCATTGGACTGACCATGCCACGGTAAAATCTTGAGTACTGGAAATATGATAAAGACACATATTTATAATACTTCTTAATTGAAAAAGAACCTTGGAGATCATCTAATCCAATCTTTTAATTTTTTTATATGGAAATAGGCTCAGACTAGATTGTCATTTTAACTACTATTTTTTTTTTTTATTTGAAACTCTTACATTGGTCCTCTATCAATGATTCAAGGGTGATTTTAATTGGTTTAAAATTTATGGAACTACCAATTGATTCAGCTTTTGCTTAAACAGTCATCTTCATTAGAAAAAAATATTAAATATTTCAAAAGTGAACAAAATCTATGTAAATCAATGCCGTTTTCACTGGCATTAAAATAATGTAAAAAAATGTATTGGCATGTTTTTAAATGAGAGAGGTGTCATACAGGAAAGCATATGTTTAGTTAAATAAAGGGGACTATACTGAGTTGATGCTAAAGAGGTCAAGAAAGAAATAAGCAGACAGGCTGTTCCCAGTCAAAGCTATTTTCAGGAGAAAATCCTGGCAGAGTTGATGCAACAAATATGAGACCATCTGTTTGGTACCTACAGATAGTTCCTACAAAGCCATGTGGTTTCTTCTTTCAAGGAGATATTTGTAATTATTGCTCTGAAAAAGGAATTTTACTGATAAAAAAACAGTTAATATGTGCCATATACTACTCTAAGCTCTCTGCATATACTAATTCTTCTAATAATTAAAACAACCCTATGATATTTGTATTGCTATTTCTGTGTTCTACTCAGCAACTGGCTGAGAAGAATTTTAAGCTCTCAGTCTCAATTACAACACTAAATAGAAACCAATACAAATGCCAGGGAGCACTCCTAAGTTTAAAAAAAAATGTATATAACAAAATCTGTGAAATTTCTATTCCAAGAGTTATACATCTTTCAGATTATAAGAAGAACTGGGATAAACTAGAGATAGATTTTCTGTTTTTTTCTGTGAGGCTTTGGTCTTCCTGATTAAGTTCTGGCAAGAATGATAACTTCTTACAAAAGAATGGGGTACTTGTTTTTCTTTTTATCATGATATTTATTTATTTATTTATTTTTAAAAAACTACATTCCATGGTTACTAGTAAAAATTGGAAAACATGAAATAGTTTAATGAGAAATTTGAATTTGCCCAGTGTTAGAGTTAAATTTCTAAAATATTTGATTTATATATATATTCTTATTTAGTACAGTGCCTAGAGTATTGTGATTTGAGGATTGTAGATGATATTTGTACTTTTCAGATATTTGTGTTTCCCTCATCCACAAGCTTCTAAATAAATATTTGTAGAAAAAACATATAAAATAAATATTTCAGAAAAAACAGCACATTTTACACACAAAAAAAACAACTTCCCTCTTTCTCTCTCTCTTTCTCTCTCTCTCACATACACACACCCCAATAGGAGCGGGCATATGCACAAACACTGTAGTGCATATTCCAGAATTTACTGAAGATTTCTGAGGACTTACAGAAAACGAGAGTTTACATAATTAAACCCACACAAAGAGGTCAAATCCTGGTGTGGCTTTTCCATCTCTCCCACACACCACCAGGGATTCCTCACCTTCCACTTCTCTCAGGCCTAGCACTAGTGCTGTCCTTGGCCTCTGACATTTCCTCTAGGAATTGACATTTGCATATGCCTTCTATCTGCATCTAATACTGTCTCAGCTCCTAATTCCAAAGTATATCCTTAGCGTCATTGTGCTCCTCAACCAAGAGCCCTACAATAAATGGGCCCCTCTTTTTAAAAGCAATATAGAGATTTTTTTTTTTTCTGGAATTGAAAATATAGGTGCACTATTCACACACACACACACACAATAAACAATTCATTTGTGTTTTCTTAAAAGTCATTATTTGGTCCTTTTTGACATTTTGTCATTTGTTCGCCATTTATTAGCTACAACTAAGCATCAAAGAACAGATAGTTTTAAGCCTCCTGTTAATATTCTCTCTGATCTAGGTTATGCAGCCTCAAGTGTGTACTTCCTTCTCAAAGACTTAGCCTTCTGATGTGTAAAATATGGAAGTTGGCTTACAGAGTGCCTTCTGGCTCTCCTTTCTAAATCTGTCTTCTCCAAACTTATTGTACACTTGATTATATTAGTTTATTTTTCTCTCTATCTCTTTCCCTCCATTCTCTCTCCCTTTCTTACTATCTTGTAAGCAAACACAAGCATGCAAACTTGAAGTTACCTGAACAAGTATTTCAACATTTTTAGCCTCTAAATGGCCTAATAGAAATTTCTAGTATTTATATTAGTAATTAATATAAAACAAAAATATGCAGGTAGCATGAACAGGAAGCAATTGGGGCTAAACCTGGGTTCTGGTCTGATTCGTATACCCATTTGTTGGTGGCAATAATATGTGTCTGAAATGCTTTAGATTGTGTGTGGTTTGGAGGCAAAAATAAAAAAGATGATAGATATGCACATGTTTTGAGAAAAGATTAGGTGATTTTCATTTTTTTGTAATGATTTACTCTCCAAAATATTGTTATCTCAATGGATCTGTGCTTGAGAAAAAGCCATATACTAAAAATTGCAGGATTTTATGCAGTCATGAAATAATTGGACAGCCCCATACTCATAGTGCTAGACAAAGATTGACAAAATTATATAGCAAGTGTCCAAAATATTGTGATGGCATAAACTTCCTAATTGTGATAAAGCAAATCACTTATTTTTTCTCCTGTCAAACAATATATATATTCAAAAATATATATAATTAAAAGAAAAAGCCCTTGTTTTGCAATAGAGTCTGTGTTTCTGTCATTTTGCTTTGAATTTACCTTTTAAACCTTTTAAAAAGTAAAATTATAAAAAAAGAGCTCAACTAACCTCAAATTGCACTGCCTAAGTAGCAATGTTTTATTTTTTTTAACTGCATGACAATTATTCATTATAATAGAAGACTCTATACTGCAAATATAGTGATGCAATAAATTTAACTGGAAGCTGATAATATTTAATAACTTGTAAAGGAGAAAAGTATTTCAAAAATGAATATTTAATTAGGCCTTTATCAATTATGTAAGGTGTAAATTATTTCTTATGTTGCCCTTTGGATAAGTGTTATTTGAAGAAATAGGAGTCATTTTATTTATACATGTTATATTTTTCAGCGGCAGGCTGTTTTGAGAATAAATTAAGCACCTTTTTTTAAGATAAGCATCAACTCAGAACAATTATTGAAGGCATTAGAAGACAATGCTAATGTATTTCACGCTTCAAAGACCACAGCTGCCAAAAACTCAAAGCAATCAATCAACATCTTTTCCACTGTATTTCATATCTTAAATGACCCACCAGGGGTAATTATTATGAATAGATTTTCTTTTTTTAGATAAAGTTGCTGGATATATTGATTAACCTATTGTTCTTTTGTGACTGCCTCATATGTAGCTAAAATATTAAAGCTATAATCTGTTGTTATTTTACAGAAAAAAAAATTTAAAACTCACTCTAGGCAATTTAACACAATTCATTGCTTGTGAATAGAACTACCTTTTTGCATATACTGTTATAATCTACAATTCAGAATTAGAAAGCTGAACAAAGAAATAAAAATGGATAAAAGATTTGTTTTTCATAGCTGAGATATTCTGCCCTGAATTCTAATGCACATTTTGGTGGTCACTAAGCATTCTCCAGGGAAAAGAAATCTCTGTTAGAGAAGCAGCACGGTTCTTTGGAAGAAGTAGATATAAGGTCAGGCCTTAGCTCTTCAGCTGTTAGAGGAATGATATCTTAGGCTGAAATTTTTTAAAAAAATGATGTGCACTGTAAGTAAAAATCTTTAAGGATAGGATTGAAAACAGACCAAACCTACTGGGGCAGGCTAGTTTAGGGAATGAGAAGCCATGGAATTCCACCTTGAAATTCTGAGAGAAAGATCCCACAAGAGGGCTGCTGGAAGAATCCCATGAGAATTCTCTATTTGGAACCAGATTTTCTCTGGGATCAAGGAAAAGCCCGGGATATTCTCAAGGGGCCTTATCACTGGCTTCCCCAGGGGGAATTGATGGTGGGGTAATCAATCAAAACAGTAAACAACTGGGACTTCTCCCCTGAACATTAGCAAGGGCAAGGAATAATTAATGGTTGAAAAGGTAACCACACAAGCAGAAAGTTCTCTCTCTCTTTCCCTTCTCTGCCTGGACCAGCCTGCAAGTATACCTGGGAACCCATAATCTGTTATTTTCTCTCATTTCTATTCTCTTTTCTCATTTCCTTAATAAACTACTGGTCTAACTAAACTGGCATGTCCTTAAATTATTTTATGTAACATAGCCAAGAGCCTACAGGAAATCCGGTAACACTACCTTAGATTTTGCCTCCACTTTGAAACACTTCTTTTTCATTTCTCTTTCTCCTGATCATCACAGCAAGTTATAATGAAATTATTTTAATCAATATAGCAGCATATTGCCCCAAAGTATGACAGCAAAGTAATTTTCTTTTTTTTTTTAAGATTTATTTATTTTATTTATTTATCCCCCCCCTGCTGCTTGTGCTGCTGTGTCCATTGGCTGCGTGTCTTCTCTGTGTCTGCTTATCTCCCCCTTGCTGTGAGGTCTTGCCGCATCAGCCCACGGCGCCACGCAAGCCGGCCTGCCCTCACAAGGAGGGGCCAGGAAGCGAACCTGGGGCCTCTCATATGGTAAACGGGTGCTCTATCCATTGCGCCACACCCACTTCCTGCCATGAGGTTGCTGCGTCAGCCCACCGCACCGGTGCCCTCACAAGGAGGCCTCCGGACGCGAACCTGGGCCTCCCATATGGTAAACGGGCGCTCTATCCACTGAGCCACACCCGCTTCCCCAAAGTAATTTTCTAATCATGGCCAGAAGATGTTTGCTCATTCAGAAATTTCCAACTGGCAGATCTGGGAGAAAACAACACCCTATAGTTTGGTTTGGTCTACATGGTATTTAAAAACATTACTAAGCAAGTTGACATTTAAAAATTAGAATAATTCATACCAAAAAATATGGATTTTCAGTTTTTCTTACAAAAATAATTAGAACATGTGACAATGCTCTACCTGTTTTCTACCTTTTTACCTAAATTCCTTTAGAAGGCTTCCTTAAGGCTCATTGATTTCTATAAATCCTGCCTACTTTTATCACATTTATTTGTGGACATATTTTCTTCCTAATTGCTGTGAGTTTTTTAAAAAGAAGATACAATATCCTCTGCAATGTCTGGCACAAGGAAGATACAATATCCTCTGCAATGTCTGACAAAAGGCCTCATACAGAGAAGAAACTTAGTAAATACCCCATGCTTTTTAATACGTGTGAAATAGTTAATAAGTGAAGGTAAATAAGTTAGTATTTCACTTAGTATAGTCAGATATTTAGTCTGAAGAGGTTTCTAAAGAATAATATTGAAAGTTTTCTTTTGAAAGCATTTACTTATAAAAGTTTTGCAGTAAAATTTATTTTAGTATAAAGTGTGAAGAGAACTTACAGCATGGCACAGTAGATTTCATACTCTCTTATCCTTGAGCAGAGGAACACATTGTCCTAATGGAGACTAATATGGAAATGAGAGAGAGAGAGAGAGAAAGGGAGGGAGGGAGGGGGAGAGAGAGAGAGAGAGAGAGAGAGAAAGAGCTCCCCCTGTTGATGCAAGAGTGGAGGGTCCAAGAGCCCCTCAGGTAAACCTGCTTCTTGACCCCTAATGCACTGACAAAACTATCAACTAAAGCTCTGTGGTTCAGTTTGAAAACCCACTAATTTTGTCAGGTTTCCCTCATTTGAGCAAAGGAGAAATTGATGTTTAGCGAGGATAATGGCTTTGCCCACTAGGGGCAGATGCAGTATTCCCTGTTACAAAGCTCTGTTTTGTGACTTAGGGGAACTGAAAAGGTGTATTAGACATCCTGCCTGCCTGCAAAGTAAATGAAAAGGAAAGGAGGAAAATATGAAAATAAACATAGAAACAAGCACTTCACAGCTAAGAATTACACAAGAAACGAAGCAACAGGGAATATAAGGGGTCTTGTTAATGCAGTTTTTAGACGGCAGTGCTTTAGCCTGAACACTGTTTTTCTAGCTGCAAAGTTAACACTGGGGTTTCTCAACTTCTGCACTATTGACATATTAGGTCAGATAATTCTTTGATGTGGGGGTTGTCCTGTGTACCACAGTGTCCTGTGCATCCCTGCCCTCTGTCAGCTGCATAGCAGTAGCACTCCCCGGATTATAACAATCAAAAATGTCTCCAGACTTTGCCAAATGTCCCCTTAGGGCAGGGGTTCTTACCCTTTTTTGTTTCACGGACCCCTTTGCCCATAAGGTGAAAGCCACGGACCCCTTACTAAGTCCACACTATACTGTGTATTATTTAATAAATATATCACACCCATACCAACACATTCCACAAGAATAATGATTTTTTGAATTTCAGTTCAAACTCACGGGCCCCTTGTTAGGAACCCCTGCCTTAGGGGCAAAATCACCCCCAGAAGAGAGAGGCCCCCCCCAATCTTATTACACCCCATGGATGCTAATTCTTGGTAAACAAGATTTGTCATGCACCCTCCAATACCAGTTATAGTATGCAAATAAATAACAATAATTTAAAAAATATTTGGAATGATTTCAAAGCATCCAACGAGATTTTAAGTGTTTGTTCTCCTGTGTAGAATTTGAAGAAAAGTTGTTTGTTTTTTATGTTTGTTACTGAAGTCTAGACTTGAAAAGCAAATTCATTGCAAGTCCATCCTCTTTTAAAAGGTCAGTGCTGAAGACAGATGTCAGCCTGCAACATGCAGGGCTGGGGTTGCTTAAGACTGGTTGGAATCTTCCTCTACAGATGCTAACAGTGGATGTCATGGGAAAGCCAAGGTGCTAAACATTCTTGGCCAGGCTTTCCAAAACTTTCAGTGAGCCCTTGAGTTTCAGGACATCTGCTATCATTTGCCTAAACTTGATTAAAAATCCTATTTGTTTAAAAAATAAAATATAAAACAATTCCTTAAGTACATCTCATTTATGATTTACTAGGCAATGTTCTAAGCCTTTCACCTATATTAAATCATTTAATCCTCTCAGCAATACAACAATGTAACTATGATTACTATCCCAATTTAGGATAGAATGCTCATAGTCATTCAGCTTGCAAATTAACTAGGATTTGAACCCAGATATTGGGTTTTTCAGATTTAATGCTTTTATCTCCACTGCTCTGTCTCTCTTCTGGAATATACATGCTTGGATTTTTTATTCTTAGCCATTTTTGATTATTATAATTTTTATGTTACAGAATTTTTATTAGGTAAAAGAACGTATCACTCCAACAAACATTTTTGGTTTTAACAAAATTATATGAAATTTATTCTTGATTGTCCTTACCATCCCATCCAGGAAGTTATGCTTCCACCAAATAGAGATCTGAAATCCAATTTATTTTCCAAAGTGTAAATGAGTGTATATCTTATTGTAAAAAGTATATGTATAAAATACACATATGTGTGTGTATATATGTAATGTGTATTCACGAATTCTTTTTTCTTTTAAACATTTTATTTTGACATTGTTTCAGTCTTATGGAAAAGTTGTAAGACTACTATAGGTTCTCCAATGTTTAACCTTTTTAACATAATTATTTTAAAATCTACTCCCATTTCTCTGTCTCTCTTTCCTATAAAGTTACTATTTTTTCCCATTGTAATTAATATGCAATTTATGAGAGATACTTTGACACTATTTAAGTATCCTGTTATTCCCCAGATATTTAACTCTTGGTTTTAGCATTCTTTGGTAATCTTACATGAATCAATTATTGTTAATAATCTATTGCTGTCTAAAAATATTGCTCCAAAATGTGACATCTTAAAACAATAGACTTATATAATCTCACACAGTTTCTGTGAGTCAAAAGTTCAGAGATTGCTTTGCTAGGTGGTCTCTCATAGTGTGTCAATGAAGATGTCCACTAGGCTACAGTTTTCTGAAGACACCTGAAGCTGAAGGATTTTCTTTGAGGATAGCTCACTCACATGGCTATTGACAGGAAGCCTCCATTCCTTACCATGTGGGTCTCTCCCTAGGACTGCCAGTGTGTTGCAAATGACTTGTCCTGGAGTGTGTGATTTAAGAGAAAACAAAGTACAAGCTTCAATGTGTTTTATATCATTGCCTCGGAAGTCAAACATTGTCATTTATGAAAAGTCAACTGTATTCAATATGGAAGGGGATTACAAAAGGGAGGGGATTACAAAAGGGCATAAGTTATTCCCATGAGTTGGGAATATTTGGAAGCCATCTTGGATTCTGGTTGCCACAATTACTTTTGTAATGGTTAATAAATGGTAATTTGCTAATTTCATCATTCTTTCTACATTTTTTATTCAGTTCTCTATGGTAAAGCAAAGCTTTCCTTTCTCTTCCTTTTATTTATTTAATATTTATTTATATATTTTGGATTTATAATTTGTATTCAATGAATTGTAAACTATTGCTATTATTATGTACTACAATACTCAAATTGACCCATTATTTTTGGCCAGCTGGATCCATTTCAAGATCTTCTGTTTTCTTTTCATGTCACCATTATTTTATTTAAATTTTGAAATAATTTCAGTCTTATAGGAAAGTTGTAAATATAATACAAAAATTATACAGGGGACTCCAACATAAACCCTACCAAGATATCCAGAATTACCAACTTTTAATATCTTTCCTCATACGCCATATCTATCTATTTATATCTATCCATTTATCTGCCTATCTATCCTCTACATCTCTCTCTGTCTTTCTTTCTCATCTGTCTCTCTATAATCTCTCTTATCTATTTTCCTATCTTACCTATTTTTTAAACATATGAGAGTAGGCTGCATATATCATGTGATTTTACCACTTAATGCTTCCATGTATTTCCTAAGAACAAGGATATACAATTATGTAATCACATTAAGTACAATTATCAATTTTCAGTCTTTGTGCATTTTCTAGCTATTCCATATAACCAGAATCATGGAATATCTGTCCTTTTGCATTTGACTTATTTCACTCAACATGATGTCTTCTAGGTTCATCCATGTTGTATCATGTATCAGAACTTGATTCCTTTTTCCAGCTGAGTAATATTTCATTGTATATGTAAACAAAATTTGTTTATCCATTTATCTGTTGATGGATACTGGGGTTGCTCCCACCTCTTCTCTTGGCTATTGTGAATAATGCTGCTGTGAAAATTGGTATAAAAATATCTGTCCAAGTCCAAGTCCCTGCTTTCAATTCTTTTGGACATATACCTAGAAGTGTGATTGCTGGGACATATGGCAATTTTAGGAAAGGAACAGACATACTGTTTTCCATAGTGGTTGCACCATTTCATATTCCAATCAACAATGTAAAAGGGTTCCTATTTCTCTGAATCTTCACCAGCGCTTGTTATTTTCCATTTAAAAATAATAATAATAGCCATTCTAGTGGGTATGAAATGGTATCTCATTTTGGTTTTAATTTGCATTTCCCTAATGGCTAATGATGTTGAAGATATTTTTATATTCTTATTGTCCATTTGCATATCTTCTTTGGGGAAATGTCTATTGAAGTCCTTTTACCATTTTTTTTAAATTGGGTTTTTGTCTTTTTATTGTTGAGTTGTAGGATTTTTATATATGTTTTAGATATTAAGCCCTTATAAGATATTTGGTTTCCAAATATTTTCTTCCATTTTGCAGGTTGGTTTTTTCACTTTCTTGATATTATCCTTTGATGCCCTCAAAATTTTATGTTTGATGAAGTTCAATTTATTTTTTTTTTCTTTTGTTGCTCATACGTTTAATATAAATTCTGAAATTCAATTACCCTGTACAAGATCTTGAAGCTATTTCCTTATGTTTTCTCCTAAGAGTTTTGTAGTTTTAGCTGTTATACTTAGGTCATTGATCCATTTTGAGTTATTTTTTGTATATGATATGAGGTAGGGGTCCACTTTCATTCTTTTGAATGTGGATATCCAGTTTTCCCTCACTTCCCATTTGTTGAAGAGGCTATTCTTCCCCAGTTGAGTGAATCTGGCAGCCTTGTCAAAAATCAATTGACCATAGATATGCAAGTTTGTTTGTTAATTATCCATTCTATTCCATTGGTCTATATGTCTGTCTTTGTTCAAGTACTACACTGTCTTAATTACTGTAGCTCTGTAATAAGACTTGAAATTGGGAATTGTGTGTCCTACAACTTTGTTCTTTTTCAAGATGTTTTGACTATTTGGGGCCACTGTGAATTTCATGATAAGCTTGTACATTTATGCAAGAAGGATGTTAGAATTATGATTGAGAATCTGTTGAATCTGAAAATTGCTTTTAGGGTAATTTTCCAGGGCTATGACAAATACTACACAATAAACAACAGAAATTTATTGTCTCATGGTTTTGAAAGCTAGAAGTCCAACATCAAGGTGTCAGCAGGGCTTGCTTTCTCCAAAGTCATTAGTGTTCCAGCAACCCTCGGCCACATGGTGATCTCTCTCTCCTTGTGTCTGCTCCTCTGGCTTCCACTTCGGTGTCCAATTTACTTTCAATTCCAGTCACATGGATTAAGGTCCACCCTAATTCAACTTGACTTCATCTAAATAGACTCTTCAACAATCCTATACACCAGTGAGTTCACACTTTAATTAATAGTAACATCTTTACAGGTCTTATTTGCAAATGAAGTCACACCCAGAAGACCAGGTGTTAGGACTTAAACATGTCTTTTGTGGGGACATGAGTTAATCCCCTACAAGTAGTATTGACATCTTAAAGATAGTAAGTCTTCCAATCAATGTGCATGAGAGATCTTTTCAATTGTTTAAGTCTTCTTTAACTTCTTTCAGCAATGATATGTCATTTTCCATGTCCAAGTCCTTTACAGCTTTTGGTATTATCCTAGATATTTGATTACTTTAGTTGCTATTGTAAATGGATATGTTTTCTTTATTTCCTTTTCAGATTGCTCATTGGTGTATGGAAATACCAATGATTTTTGTTCATTTATCTTATACCTTACCACTTTGCTGAATTTATTAGCTCTAGTAGCTTTCTTGTAGATTATTTGGGATTTTACATATATATAGGATCATGTCACATGAAAATAAGGATAGATTTACTTCTTCCTCTCCAATTTGGATGCTTTCCCCCCACCTTTTTCTTGCCTAATTGGTCTGACTAGAACTTCCTGTACAATGTTGAATAGCAGTGTTGAAAATGGGCATCATTGTCTTATTCCTGATGTTAGGAAGAAAGCTTTCAGTCTTTCATCATTAAGTATGATGTTAGCTGTGGCTTTTTATATATGCCCTATATCAGGTTGAAGAAATTGCTTTCTATTCCCAGTTTTCTGATTGTTTTTATCAAGAAAGTATGCCAGGTTTTGTCAAATGGCTTTTCTGCATCAATTGAGATGTTCAGGGTTTTATTTTTTCCTTCTTTGTATTAATATGGTTTATTACACTGACTGATTTTCTTATATTGGATCAACTTTGTATTTCTGGGATAAATTCCATTTGGTCATGGTGTATAATCCTTTTAATGGGCTATTGGTTTCAGTTTGCTAGTATTTTTTTGAAGATTTTTGCATCTATATTCATAGGGGATATTAGTCCATAATTTCTTTTCTTGTTTTATCTTTATCTGGCTTTGCTATGCAGTTGATGTTGGCCCCATAGAATGAGTTAAGAAGAGTTCTTCCTCTTTAAATTTTTTTGGAAGAGTTTGTGAAGGATTGGTGTTCATTCGTCTTTTAATGTTGGGTAAAATTCACCAGTGAAGCCATTTGGTCCTGGAAATTTCTTTGCTGGGAAGTTTTTTATTACTGATTCAATCTCTTTATTAGTTAATTGTCTGTTGAGATCTGTTTCTTCTTGAGTTTAGGAATTTTGTGTTTCTAGGAATATGTCCATTTCATTTAGGTAATCTCATTTGTTGATATACACTTGTTAGTAGTATATTCTTATAATCCTTTTTATTTCTGTTAAAATAAAAAGTTTGGTAGTAATGCGCCCCCCCTTCATTTCTGATTTTTGTTATTTATATCCTCACTCTTTTTTTCCTTTTCAGTCTAGCTAAAATGTTTGTTAATTTTATTGATCTTTTTGAAGAAACAACTTTTAATTTCACTGATATTCTATTATTTTTCTGCTCTCTGTTTCATTTATCTCCATTCTAATATTTATTATTTTTTTCCTTTTGCTCACTTTGGGTTTAGTTTGTTCTTTTTCTATTCTTCTGTGTCTGAGGTCATGTTACTGATTTAAGATCTTTCTTCTTTTAAATGTAAGCATTTTCAGCTATAAATTTTCTCCTAACCACTGCATTTGCTGCACCCACACATTTTGGCATATTGTGTTTTTCATTTCCATTCATCTCAAAATATTTCCTGATTTCTCTTCTGATTTCTTCTTTGACTCCCAGGTTGTTTAAGAGTATCTTCTTTAATTTCCACATATTTTTCAACTTTACAATTCTTCATCTATTATTCCTTCCTAACTTTGTTGTACTGTGTTTGCAAGATTTCAATCTTTTTAAAATTATTGAGAATTGCTTTATGAACTAATATATGGTCTATCCTAGAGAATGATCCAGGTGTAATTAAGAAGCATGTGTGACCAGCTGTTATTGGATGAAGTATTCTATATATGCCTGTTAGACCTAGTTGGTTTTCCCTATTATCATTATCCATGTTTTGAATTTTTAATACACTAGATCTCAAAGATTGATTTATATGGAACTCTCAGTCCCCACACCCTTTCAGGGGAAATGAGAGGACAAAATTATTATCATAACATTATTGCAATCTTGTTTGCCTTTTTTCACTATGAGGACATTTGCACTGATAGGGCAAATGTAAAGGCTGGTAAACTGTTAGAATTATAGCAGTAATCAGGACAGTGACAACAAACTGTATCACTTTTTCACTATCTACTAATTCTATACTATCCAAAAAAGGGGCAGTTTCACATAACACTACAGTAGAAATTATTACTTTTATCAAATCTGTACCATTGAGAGCAATCCTTCTGATATTCTTATGGCAAAATAGGAAGCATGCGTAAAGCAATTCTGTAGTATACCGATTTATGATGACTTCCTTGGGGAAAAACGCATGATTATTGTTTTGAGTGGTAAATTTTTGTTAATGGCATAACAATAGTTATTCAGCCTTTAATAATTGACAGATACTTTAAATGAGCTGAATTTGTTGTTTTAAGGAAAACAACCAACAGTGTTCATTGTCAATGACACAATTCAAGCTTTTACGTGAAATTTAGGCATTTGGAAAGTTTTATCAACTGCCATGAGCTTTAAAGATGGCTTATTGATGAGACAAGAAGTAATATTAACAAATGCAATTTTTTCATTGTTTAATAATGTTTATCAACATTTGAAAGATTTGCATAACAGTGAACCAATATATTCTAAATTACTAATGTGTAATATTACAAAATCATGTCTGTACAAGAGATCCATTCAAAGTGCAAGATAGGACAGGAAGTTTTCATGAAACAGGATAGGAAATATTCCTTTAACTGGTTTCAGATTCCACACTGCAACTAATCTTAAAAACAACCAACCAACCAAAACAAATTACCGCTTGCTCAGTTTGTATGTAATACCAAAGAAGGAAATGAACAATTAACTGGTAAGTCATCCCAGCTATATATTGGTATAAGGCCAGATTTTCTTTATATACTTTAACAAAAGCAATATATTGCAAAAGACTGAATTCAGAATTAGAAATGAGAATCCAGCTCTCCTCTACTATATCAAATATTAAACAACACTATTCTTCTCAATAATTTTTGGCAGAGGTTATTATTATTTTGCATAGCAAATATGTTATTTATGTAAACATCCAAGTGGTTTATTACTATTATTTTCAAATAATTTAATGGATGACTATTTAAATATTTTATTAATTTTAATTTTAATTATAGTAAATATTGAGAGATGTTACCCTTATAAGCAAACATTTTTTGGGATATTCAATAATTTTAAGAGTGTAAAGGGATCATGAATCCAAAAATCTTGAGAACTGCTATTTTAAACCAGTTTCCTTTTATGTTCATTTATTTTCTTTTACTTTTCTAATTAATTTTTCTATATTTTTAGACTATTTTATTCTTTTCAGATTTGAAAATATCAAACTCTGAGTATAAATGTAAATGTCAAAACTACAAATGTAAGATTAGGCAAGAATTTGGGTGCGGGTAGGGATGGCCCAGCCAAATTTGCAATGAAGTCTTTCAGCTTTGCCTAGCTGCAAGCACTGATTTTAAACTTAGCCAGAGAATCTTGGAAATCTTATTTTAAAATTAACTGAGTTTTTTCGCATAAAAGACTAGAGGCTAAATCCCCACTGCTGGGAAATTTATCTTGTCTCTGCAACAAACCAGTAGAAGTGCTGGATTCCAGTGCTAATAACTAGTTCTTTCATATGGAAAAAAATTCACAGTCTAGAGGTTTCATTACTCCAATGATTTGGTATCCATGGGTGCATTCTAGAGTGAATCAAATATGCACACACACACACACACACTTATACATATGATATATAATGAATCAAATATACGTATATATATATACACTTTATAAATATATATGCATGTGTATACATGACATTTTTCTTTCACTCTGTGATTTTTTTTTGGCTTACAAAACAATATTGTGGGGTTTCTCTTTCTTCCATGTAGAGAGCTTGACCTTTTTACTGAGGTAAATCAAGCGCTCTGAGAATTCTTCTGGTACCAAAGTCTCAGATCTTCTAGATTGCCTGCAGACTGACTGATAACAAACAGAAGTTGCCATTTTGATAACTAGGTTTTTCTTTAACAAAGAACAACAGCAACAAAAAACATTGGATTTCTGTTGCAATTGTATCAGAACTTTAAAGCCTCTGGGTTTCTTTGAAACATAGTTAAGGAAAGAGGAAAAAAAAAAAAGCACTGATAAGCTCTTAGTCCAGAAATAAGAAATATTTACAAATGACACACATTTCCAAGGTATTTTTTAAGACTTGATAATTCCTAGTAGTTTTCAATTTTTCATTTCAAATATTCTAAAATACTGAATAACTTATTTTTATAGAAAACCGACTTAAAAGATCTTTTGAAAGTAATTGTGATTAAACATCTTACACAGCTCATATTTATTTTTCACATGAGAGCTCCTGGCTAATCTTCATTATGTTAAAGCTTCATTTTCATATTTCAAAGAATGTACTTGAACATTGTCAAATGGCAATTAAGTTTTAATGATTTTTAAATATCTAATTTAATTTGAATTCTTAAATATTTCATGTCATCTATAGGGACTTATAAGTGATGGCTATGATGAGGTTATTTCTCAAATTGAAAGACTCACTTGACATTTTTACATGTAGGGAGAAAATTAACAGATGTAGATTTATTTATTTTTAAAAATTAAAGTAGAAACAAAATTTTTCACTTTAAATCAATATTGATTTTAAGTAGATTGTGTTTTATCATAAATGATGATCTTTCTGATTTTGTTTTTAATTTGGCATTTATTTTACTTAATATCCAAAGTATGAAATTTTGGAAAAATTGTGGATAAATTATTACTGTTTTTACACAAATCTTAATTAATTTATTTCATTTGTCCATTCATACAACAAATATTTATTGACTGCTTGCCAGGTGTCAGTTGTAATGCTATATACTTGAGATTCAATGGTGTAGATTAAAAATTCATGAGAAAGAAGGAGTTTTAACATATAAAACCACAAATAATAGTATAAATTTAATTTCTAATTAGTGCTATAAAAATGTGAGTGATATAGTAGAGAATAATTTGGCCATCTTTATGTATCTAGAGGTCAGATATGACCTTCCAGAACTGATATCAGAAAGATGAAGAGAAGTTACTCCTGTGAAGAGGAGGGAGAACATGTATTGTGAAATGCAAAGTCTCTAAGTGTGAAGTAGATTGGCACTTTCACAACACAGGGCTAACACCAGTGTGGCTGCAATGCAATTAGCAGGGAGGTGGGAGGTGTAAGCAAAGCTTTGAAGGGCATGCCAAATGAAACCATAAATGAAATAGCCAGATGTTCTAAAAATCCATATTCAAGCCCAAACTTGCTGCTTATCAGAATCTTCCTTTCCCATTACTAAAATTCTTCCTGAGTTTGTCTTACAGGCAGTCAAATTTAGCTGCACACTCAGCTGATTAAGGAGCATGCTCAGACACAGGAGACAGAAACATTGCCCCTTGCCTCTTGAATGACCCCTGAGCCATAGGAACAAAAATTACCTTCCCCAGAATGAAGATTTTGGGGATGAGGAGTCATGTGAAACAAAATACAAGGATCCCTTCAAGAATAAGATAAGATGCGATGCCCTGGCATGTTTCTAACATATATAGACAGTTCTATCTCAACCAACCAGAATAGGCCAACCTGAAACCCTGTTACTGTTTCCACCTCCCTTTGTTGCCATCCTATAAATTTCCCTTAGTTCTTTGATCAGGGAGATAGATTTGAGCTTGCCTCCTGTCTCCTTGTTTGTTGACCTTGCAATAAAACTCTTTCTTTTCCCAAAATCCTAGTGTCACCACATAGGATCCTGTATAGGGCAACAATACCAATGCTTGGCATCACAAGGATTTTCCATATTATCTAAAGTCCAAGGAAAGTTATTGAATAATTTTAAGCTGGGGAATGATGTGCTGACATTCTCTTTTTAAAGAAAAAATCATCCTGACTACTTCAAGGAGAATTGAATGGGATGTGGCTGTAGTTGGGGTTGAAAAACAAGTTAGGAGGATCTTTTAGTATTTTTAATTATCACTAAAATATAAGAAAGGGGTGGATAGAGTTTACAGTGTAATTTGGAAAAAAAGTGATAGGACTGGATGATGGTGATGTAGGATGACGTGGAGATGAAGGTAACAAAGTGATTCCAAGTTTATCTTTTGAACCAATGATGGAACTATTTCCTGAGATGAAGAAGATAAGAGGAAAACTGATTTTTAGAAAATGACTGATGTTTGATTGTGGACATATTTTGTTTGGGAAGCTTGAGAAAAATTCTAAAGGAAACTCATATAGGTAATCTGATGCATGAGGAAATTTCAGAAAGAAAGTCTGGGATTTGTATTACATGCTAGAAAACAAACATGTGAGTGTGAGCCCTGGTAATAGTTCAAGCTTATGGAATTGTCTGGAGTAAATGTGAGACAGAAAATAGAAGACAAGCCCCACTGTTGACATTTAGAACACCAGTGTGGCTGGAGTACAATTAACAGGAAGGAGGAGGTGTAAGCAAGGTTTTGAAGAGCACAATAAATGAAACCATAGACAAAATAGTCAGAAGTCTTACTCCTTTTAATTATTCCTTTTTAGTTTTTCAAATTTATTTTTACTCTGGAAGCCTTTATTATTACTATTGGTGATGTTATGCAGTTTTTCTATGGTGCGTTTATGTGTAGATTTATTTTAGTTATCTTTCACACTTAATGGTCCCTCTCATTCTGAGGACTCATAACTTTCTTCATTCTTGGGTGATGATCTTGGGCAATATTGACATTAGCCTAGGGCAAGAGCAATTCTTTTACTGTGTCCCACATTTTAAAGTATCCATCTATGGGCTTCATCCAGCCATGCTTTTAACACAAGCGGAGAAATTCACCTACTTAACCAAGGGCTGTATTCTGCCTTCTGGTCCACACTTCACAGTAATTGTGAATCATAAAATTCTAGTTCAAATAGTCCCAGTATGTTTTCAGGGCTCACACCACTTCCCAAGGTCTGAGTGCTCCCTTGGTTTTATACCTGGGGTCAAAGGTTGAAAAAGAATATTTGTGTTTATTTATTTTTTAATCATAGTACTGGTTTATACTCAATTAGCTAATTCTTGACTCTGCACTCAGATTTTTAGATTATAATTCCTTTTTGACTGCTATTTTATTTTTACTGAGTCTTCTTGTAGGGTTGAATAGGAAATTTTATGTGGTTTATATACTAGCCTGTTTTTAGGCAGTATGGTGAAGGGCAGGTCCGTGTTAGCAGAGAATATTAGGCTAGTCCCTTAGTCATAGATGAAGCTGCCTATTCCTCCCAGGCTTTGCCATCTACTCAAGGGTAACCCTTTTTCTCTCTGTCCCAATTTATCACAAGTATTCTCCAGGAGAAGAGGGATATCTAAGTCACAGTGACATGGTCTAGGGATGAAGCATAAATATTTACCTGTTCATGTTGTGTTTTCTCAACTAACAGTCCTGTTGTTTGCCTCTAGACTACCTTTCACTTCTGGTATTATTACCACTGACAACATTTAAAGCAGGACTCCTTTGTACAACTTTGGACTGTGGTGTCAAGGAAACAAACTTTTTGTTGTGTTGGATTTTTAATCTGTTTGAGCTACTGTTGTTTGTTTTTTGTTTTTGTTGTTGTTGTTTTCTTGTCAGCGGTCAAGGAGAAAACCTTATTTGTGAATCCTGCATTACCTATATAAAAGAAAATCTACAGAATATATATATATGGATCTCGGTGAAGCTCTTAATTTAAAATTGAATGAGCAAATAACATTCTCATTAGTGTTTTATACATTTTAAGATTCCTACCATGTGATATTTAATATGGAATGATTTTTCCAGAAAGAAGTTTGCATTGAATAAGCCAAGAAGTACCTATTAATATCTCTGAAAACTTAATTTAGTCACAAGGGAAATGGAAGTTTTCCATCTACTGTAAAAAAATTAATTTTTAAATTCTGATTTATTTTTAAATTAATTTAAATTAAAATTTAATTAGAATCTAATTTGATATGTTTATTAAAATTTAATTTAATTTAATTTTAATTTCATATATGTCTGGTCTATTTGTTCTCTGGGATTCCAAAACATCAGCATAAAATAACATTTTACAGCTGAACTCACTGGTACAACATCACCTTTTCGTTGATGACTAGTTCAGCATTTCAAAGCATCTGACACAGCAAGATTCTTCTTTCTGAACATTTTACCAGTGATCATTATGACCATAGTTTATTAAAACTTCAGCCAAGGGTGAATTAAGATATTTCCAGGTTTGTGATTACTATTGACATATTCAGTTCCTTCTTCAGTCTCATCAATTTTGCATTCTCTCATTCAGGTATTTTACATAATTTAGATCCACTGTGGCTTCTGCTTTTCATTTTTCTTCCAGCATGAGTTTTGGATAGATTAAAACATCTAAATGTACTTTATACAATTTATGGGGATTTGGGGGAAGAAAAGAGCACATGTTCAATTTTCTATCTATTCCTTTCAATGCCTTTTACTTGTAGGAATTTCCCAAAATGAACGATCCCCTAATAGATGTTAACTCACCAGGTCTGGAATGGGGTTCATGTATCTGCCTTTCATTAAACTTTCCAGAGTATTTTGATGAAAAAGCAAGCTTGGGAATCATATATGTAATTATCTCAAATCCAATCAAAATTAGGAAACTTTGGCTTAAATTCAAGTTCTATCAGTTAAGGGAAATCATTTATCATCTCTGAACCTCAATGACTTTTTCTGTAGAAAAAGACAAATCTGTCCCAATTTGTCTTGTGTGGACCCCAGAAAATTGTATTCTTAAGCTAACCCATACCTGTGCCTGTAAATGCAGTGTAGATGTGGCCTTTTGATTAGATTCAGTTAAGGGACTTTTGATTAGATCACTTTCAATTAAATCACTTTAGGCCTTTTGATTGGACGATGTCAGTGAGGTGTGACACAGGTTGGGTCTACTCCCATTTGACTGGCCTTCTATAAACTAAGAACATACACAGAGATAGAAGACACACAGAGAAAGGGAGCTCTACTGTTTTCACTCTGCCATGTGAGAGAGAGGACTCCAGGTTTGCCTACAGCTGCAGAAAGACAGAGAAGCTCTGAGGGTCTCAGGGAGAGATACCTGATAGGCCACAGCTGAGACTGAGGACAAAGTAGAAAGATACTGGCATACCCACCATCTTGCCTCACCACATGGCAGGACTCCAGGATTTACATCTGCTCCGGTGAGAAAGCATCTCTGATGATGCCTTGATTTGGACATTTT
The DNA here is from genome assembly GCA_029593785.1 of Cabassous unicinctus. Lineage (NCBI taxonomy): Eukaryota > Metazoa > Chordata > Mammalia > Cingulata > Chlamyphoridae > Cabassous > Cabassous unicinctus. The sequence goes on from JAQZBX010003328.1 coordinate 26,747, forward strand.
CACAGCCTCAGAAATATAAGCTTTTACACCAAATACATTCCCTTTATAAAAGCCAAACTATTTCTGGTATTTTGCATTCGCAGTCCTGTAGTAGACTAAAACACCTACCATTCATAGTTGTGAGAAGTAAAACTGATAATGCATGTGAAGCACAGAGAGTGCCTGACTGATAATGTTCCATAAATATGAGTTCCCTTTCTTTACCAGGCTGCCCAGATAAAGAAGAAGAATCCACAAGAGGAACCACATAGAACTTTTTCTGCAATTGGATCACCTAATCTCAGATCTTGTATAATTCTTCCCTGCCATTATTACCCAGACAAACATAATTTTCTGCTATTTTAATCATTTTCCCTGATTTTTACCTAGTGCTTTCTTAGTAAGATATTGCATTTAGTTTGCAACCTCTCTAATTCTAGTATGTGCTGAGGACTCTATTGCTGTCCCAAAAACAATCTGTGATGCTGCTGCAGGCTACACCCACTGTGCTTACTGTTGTATAGAGGAAGCCATCTCCAAATTCCAAACCTGCATGGAAAACACCACAAACCAAGAGAGCCTGAGGTGACCATAGCTCTGGCTCCAATGCAGGTTGGATTTATTTTATTTTATTTATTTTATTTTAATCTCTATTTTATTTTGCCAGAGTTAGAAGGAAAACTGTAAGTTCACTTTAAAAGTGGGATTTTGGAAGAGTTTCTGAATTTTACTCACTTTAGTTTTTTTTTTTTTTTTTTCCATAATCCAAGTAGTTTACCACTAGTATATTCAATTTGGCTAAATTCTTCAAAGAATTATTACATATTTCAAGTTTTTATAAGCATGTTTTCAAAATCTCCCATGGGTAATCTGTTTACTATAGGAAAGATTGGTGGTTGAATACTTGAATATATAGAGAGAGGCATTGGTTAATGTCAGCAAGGCATTTCCCTACTATATTTATATCATCTGATTGTTTCCCCTTTAAAATTTCTGTACATGTCCATGGAAATGTGAGGTCTGTCCTTAAATACCCTTTTGTAAAATAAATTTCTGATTTTCTTTTAGGCATCCTTGTTTTCAAGGATGCAGAGAATAGCAGAGAATATGCAGACAGGGGATTTCACGCAATCATTTCTCTACCCCTCATCATCTTTTATTTCCTTGAATGTCCATATAAGGTTCATTTCCTTTAGCTGTGGACTTCCAGGTTTTAACGGAAGTTCTCAGTTCCCACTCAATATGATAGCCATTAGAGATGAACTCACACAATTTTGCTCCTTCCTTTTCCCATTCAGGGTTGAGGATTATTCCCCCTAATCTACTCTTTTTTTCTCTCTTTTTTTCATTTAGAAACATCACTTCTGGAGAGCAGATGTAGCTCAAGAGGTTGAGTGCCTGCTTCCCATGTACAAGGTCCCGGGTTTGTTCCCTGGTACATCCTAAAATCAAACAAAAAACAAATGAAAAAATCCAACTTCTCATTGGGGAACAGATGTAGCTCAGTGGTTGAGCACTTGCTTCCCATGTTTGAGGTCCTGGGTTCTATCTCTAGAACCTTCTCAAAACAAATAAACAAAAATCACTTCTTTATTTCAAATGTAAAATAAAGGACCCTCCCAACCCTGTCCAAAAAAAAATCCCAATTATAATAGTAACAATAACTTTAAAATGCTATTATAAACCATAAGGAAGCACTGAAAGTTTGAGTATTACATTCTTCACGTATGCTGTTTGGACTTTTTGTTTTTAAATTGATGACTATACGCACACACATATAAAAAAAAAACAACCTTACAAGAGCAGCCAAAGAATTTTGCTTAAAATTAAGTATCTAGAGGGCTACTTCAAATACAATAGTAGGGCTGTGCAGTGATCCTGTGGGGCATGATACTGTCACCTCTGTATCCTAGCAGACTTTAAGGGACCTGGTTCAAAAGTGATCGCACTTCCAGGGTTAGCATGAGTGGCCAACTTGGGTGAGAAACTCAGGGAGATCCATGTGTTCTTCCACAGAAAAAGAAAATCCACCGTGAATCCAAACATTCAGATGTGGAATATGATGGGTTTTCACAGTAAAGTTAGTCTAGGAGGGGGAATGGTGATGAGCCCAGACAAGGCAGAGGGCTAGGTTGAACTGGTTTGCCCTAATCAGGTTTCCTTATCTTTTCAGTGGGTTTAGTGCAGTCCTTCAAACCACAATTTAGAATGTCCTTCAGTGTGCTCCAGATTATTGGTTCATACTAAAGAACTTTTTAAAGATTTGCATCCCATGGAAAATCATGCTCCCTAAAAATTATTCAAGATTTTTGCCCCAAAAACTTCTAGGATAAAAATCTGAAAAATACGGCAGCAAATGCATCTCTCGAAGAAAAAAAATTATTCTAAATATAAACAGATTCACTCAACTCTGTTTTATTGTAGAAAACTTCAGAGTTGGCTAGTTGCTGTCTAATTCTTCACTGCATGCACTCACTAGAGGGTAGGGGAGCAGCTGCCTTCTTGTGCCAGCATCATCTCGGGGATGAAAAAAAAAATTCCACATAGCTAAAGTGCTTCCAGAGAAAGGCAATGAAAATCATGAGGAATAAAGTGCTGAACGTCCTGTTGCAAGTCTTCATGAGGGGAACCACGCCATTGGCCACAATAGAGACAAAGACCAAAAGGACTGCCGTGAGGCCAGAAGGATGTCGATGAGTTTGCCCAGAAAGTTCCAGGCAGTGGTTTTCTCCAGCACGTCTAGCTGTGTCACCTGCTGTTGTTGCTGCTGTAGCTCCATCTTGGAGAGGCAGGTCTGGCATGTCTCCAGGGTCTCCTGGATGTTCCAGAATTGTTCATATGACTGACATGTGATTTTCTCTTCCATTCTAGGCAATTCTTGTTTCAAGTTCAAGATTTCATTCTGGTGGAGTTCTGTTAAGTCATTTAATTGTTCTTCTTATCATTCACACCTATATTGCTCCTCCTGTAAGGTCTGCATAATTAAGGAATAGTCCCCCTGAAAATGTTCTTTGAGGGTCTCAAAGGAGTCCTCTAGTCTGGCCTGGGTCTCCCAGATCTCCTGATCCCATGTAGTAGTGCATCAAATCCTGAGCTTTGCGTCCCCATGGATGTTTGTTTTGGAGCTGGATTCTCCTATATGGATATCCTCAGTGGTGTTGTTGGCTCCCACTGAGCCTGATGTGACACTAGAACAATTTTCCTTGCTACCATATTTTGGACTAGACTGAAAGTTTGAAATCACCCTCAAAGTATTTCCCCCATCTTCCCCTTGCTCTTGCCCTAAAGAGTCCTTCAGATTAGAGGTGTTGTCTGCACTGTCAAATTTACTCCAAATCAATGAGGCAAACTCTCTGGGCTTGGAGATCACAGCCCCTGATGCTGAATGGGTGGCCTGGAAGAAACTGGAGAGTCTATCCTCGAGACTGTCCACCATGCCTTCCCTGAAACCAGTCACCTTTGTTCATTGGGACCTTGGTACATGTCCCTGAAGACATTCTTTGACTGCCCTGGGATCTCATTCTGTTCTACCTCTTGGAGCTTCCAGTGGTAGTGCTCAAGCTTCTTTTGTAGCTGGAGGATGATTTGGGAGGATTTCTGGTTTTTATTCTGAAAGACCTACTTGATTTGTGGGTTGCCTGCTGCTTGTCTGCACTGTTGGCAAACTTCAAGTACTCAGCAACGTTGTTGTCCCGGGCTGTTCGTGTAATCTTAATCTGTTCTGTGAGCTTCAGGATATTCTGCTGCAAGTGAGCAATAGCAGCATTTGTGTGCTAAGAGTCTGGCCTTCCATCCACAGAGTACATGTGGATGCTGCCATCGGTGCTAGAGGCTACTGCACTGGAAGTCTGGGCAAGGCTGCTTACTTCCAACCACTTCGATCCTACTCTGCCATTGCCTCCTCTCCTGGTAGACCTGCAGCCGCAGCAGCAGCACAAGTTATTTCCATCACAGCTGAGCTGGTAGGAGCATCTGTTGTGGATGAAATTCTGGGCAGACCTGACTGCATAACAGCTGCCATCTCTTGGCCAGATCTGCCGTTGATTTGAGGACTTCCCTTTGGGGCCTCTGGCTTGGATTTCTTATTTGACATAACGTTAATATAGTAAAACTGTTATGTTGGTGGTTTATAATTTCTGCATCTTAAGATTTCCTTTTCTACACTGGTGACATAAAAATATTCTATGATGTGTTATACTAAATAATTTGGATCTTCACTTGTCACATTTAGGTTGTCAATATATGAAAATTTTGTGAATTAAATGACACAGAGCTTGGCACTTATAAGTCCTAAACAGGTTTTAGTTGGAGCAGATGCTATCACTATAGCACCTATACGCCCCCAGCACATGGGTGTGCTCTGGTCAGTCTCTGACTGCCAGTGTTTGCATCTCTGTGCTTATGGGAAATTTTTAGTAGACTCGTGGGGGGCTACTGTGCAGCCCATGGCAGGCCAGATGCCCCAGGGAATCAACTTGGCTTTGAAGAAGCACTCAACAAAAGAATTCCATGCATTTGTTTCTGACCATTCAAGCTTCTAATTATTTATCTGTTTACTCCCATGAGACTGCCAAAAGGCTTTCTGGTTCCTCTGCCTCTCAGTAGTATGGGCCTTTTGTCCATATCCTCAACTTCTTTTCCTGTATCCAGAATAGGCAAATGATCTGAGTTCATTAGAAGCTGGAGAGTATCACTTCACTTCTCTGTTGTTTCCTTATCTACATTTTTTCCCTTCAAATCCTGTCTGACTCAGTAACTTTCCCATGCCTTCAATTGTTTTACTTTTAAGTTTATGTGGCTTTTCTAGTTATTTGCAACAGTTACACTGACCTACCATAATCCACGTGTTCCATAGCCAGAAGCAATGGTCTACAATACTTTTACTTGTGTTATATTCCTGGGGGTCAAAGAATATGGATTATATAAGATTAATTTGTAGGTATTTATTGAAACTTACAGAATTATATTGACTTTTTAAAAATAAACGTTTTCACTTTGCCACCTCATGCCAAACCTTCTTTCATGTAATTGTGATATACTATATTGTTTGCATTTGGTTTTAAAGTATTTCTTTTTAGCACCTGAGAATTTTCTTGTATTTTCTTTCAAACTCTGTAAATGTATTATTAGGTATTTGTATTGATAGATTACATATAATCTATTTAATTAAAGTACTAGAAGTGGCATGTGAAGTTTCATGCTCTTCATTAGAGTCCTCCATATTGCAAAAACCTATCAATTTAAAAAATAAGAGAGCAGTTATTGTTATCACTTTAATGTTATCATCACTAAATTACATTCCAATATGCTATTTGAGAAACTGAGTATAGAAGTTTATTCAATGAACTAGGAATTGCACATAATTTGAAACATGTTTAGTTACACCGTAAACTACAGTGTTTAACCATGGCTATGCACCCATTGTTAAGATATTGCTTCATATCTCCAAACATATTCGGAAAGTTTCAGTGAAATCTGGGCATATATTTCATGTAAAAATGCCATCTTTCATTTGTATTAGTATGGAAAACATTTGAAAATTGCTCTTTTAAGCAGTGACTTTATTATGATACTACTCTTGGCCCATTTACCTTTTCTTTCTAGACCCTGGCAATCACCTTAGGAAGTCTTATTCACTCTCAGGGTTTTAATGATATTCTATGGATTGCTGATTTAACTCATCTTCAAACCAGCAGATATTTCTAGATATTTCTATCTGATTGTGCCACAGGTACTTTAAACTCATTAAGATCCCAGATCATCAACTAATTTCTTCACTAAAGCCTTTGTCTCCTTATAGAACGTTACGATCTTGTCAGTCACCCAAGGTCACTATTTTTTAATACTGTGTTTGAATTCATAAGGTATAATGCTACAAAAGTAAACTTCGTATTACAATACTTTATACTTTGCATATAACAAAACTATTACTCAAAACAGATTTGTTTCATTTGAATTCCTTTTACATTTGTGGAACAAGAAAGACATATCTATTCTTACCTAATTCTGTCTATACAAAATATTGAATTGCTTGTCCATCCATGTTTTTGGAGAGTAAAATAGTAAATTCAAGGGTTTTTATCATCTTTAACCAGGAACTTATGAATAAGAATGTGTAGGAAATATATCAAAAAGGATTTTAAAAAAAGCACATATGAATTCTTCAACTATAACTTTCAGTACGTGAACAAAATTCAATAAGAATTTTAAGTAATACTTGCTGGGGTCTGTTTTAAGAATGTACTTAATTTCTATTCAGAAATCCTAGATATTGATCAACACAATAGTTCTAAATTTAAAAAGGGTAAATGTATATTTTGACCATAATTTTGAATGCGCTGATGGATTATCGTATTATCCTTGGCTATAACACGGCCTGTGATGCAAAATATTCTATTAGAAAAGCATTCTTCTTTCAGAGACTCTCACTAGTAGACTCAGCAAACAGATTGGCGTACAACAAATACACATTCAATTACAATGTAAATATGCACTTGGGTGCAGTAGGAATACAGATATACTGCATTTATTATAATAACTACTCTGTATTTAGTGCTTTGCACAATATGAACCCCAAGAAGTAGTGCTTTTCTCTCTGTTCTCTGGAAGGAAAATTTACAGAATGATGCTGGGCAGAATAATACAAAAGGAAATGGAAAAATGTATCCAACTAAATATTTTCCATTATTTGGATTGTATCAAAGTTCTTGAGGGAAACTATTTTATGCATATGATAAAGTAAAATTACTGTCTTCCCTTGGTTTCCCTTACTTTTTTGTCTCTCATGTTTCTCTCTTTTCTATCTGTACACATGTATGAACTCACTCACTTCACTTTTTTAACAAGGACAATATTTATCTTAAAATATAGATATACTTGGACCTAAAGGAATGTTTTGAGTTCACTCAACATTTATTTGAAAAAGACATATTTAGCACCTACCAAGTGCCAGGTGCTGTACTAAGGATGGGAACATAGAAACAACAATGACATAGTCCATGTTCTCAGGAGCTCATAATTTGGAGAAGCTAGACATGTAAACAAATAACTACAAAAAGGATGATACATGCCTTAATAAGAATGTATGGCCAAAAGGATTGGTTACCTGACCCTTCACAGAGGAAGGGATGTTTGAGCACCCCTGAAGAACAAGAGCTGTGCCAGACAGAAGGCAAAGCACGTGCAAAAGCACAAAGCTGTGAAAAAATACATTTATAAAGCACGTTGCAGTTTAACAGAGAAGCCACTGGTGAAATTCCTTTTAAGGATTGTGGTGTAAGGCCTAAAATTGGATCCCAATAGTATGTGCTGCCTTGTCATCTGTTGAAACTGGAAGGGCCTCCAATGGTCTAACTGCAAGTTCCCCTCCCAACTCTGGTCCCTCAGATAAGGTACCTTAGCCAAACAACATTCATCATCCAGATGGCCAGGCACAGGCCCTGTTTATACCTGAGTAGTAGTTTTCAGTTCCCTGCCAGTCAATGGAATTGTACAAACCAACCAGTCATACACCCATGGGAATCAGGGTAGCTGACCCTCTTGACAAAACAAAGCCTGTCTCCCACAGCCCATGGTTGCTAATTCTGATTCTGAGTATCATCCCTGTGTCATCCTGCATGGCAGGCAGTGTCCTACCCTGGGCTATAAGTACATGTGACCAATAACCTGCTTTTGAACTCATCTGTCCAGTGTCAGGTGTCGTGTGCTTGGCCATTCCCACAACACCAGGGTGGGAAACCCTCTGCACCAATGGAGTGAATAGGAAGCCATGAAAACAAGGACATGGACTAAAAATAACTCCCCCCATGGTAAAAGTATTCTTTTTCATTTGTATTTTGGAAGTGTTGCTTCAAAATTGAACATGTTTATTATGTGCTAATTGAAAACTAGAGAAGAGAGGCAGAACCAATAATCACAAAGTGACCAATTTCAAAGAGAAATATTAGTAACAGTTCCTTGAAAATGCATGCCGTACTATAACAATGAACAGGAAAGCCTGTCTCAGAGGGGTCTAGAATCATGCAGCAAAGCCAAAGCAGAAGGCTAGTTATAATATCGGGGTCAGTGAGGCAAGAAACAGTAGGAAACTCACTGCCCATGGGGCATATGGCTGCCAGGGTGCATCTGAAGCCAAACACAGAAAAAGTGAGCTAGCCACACTCATTCTGAGCTCCAACTAGGCTGCAGAAAAGGTTTCCTGATATTTGAATAGAGTCGGTTAAAGACTTGGGCAAGGCTGAATCAGATGCAGCTGGAAAGGTGCATAGATGAGAATCAATGAGCAGGATCAGAAAAGTAAGGAACTGGCTAACAGGATCACCAAGCTAGATGATTTTTATAGTTTTATAGTTTCCTGTCTAGTCAATATTTTTGCTCATGCTCTTTCTTTTGCTTGAATGTTCATAGAAAACATTCTGCATCCTTTAAAGTTCAAACAAAACCTCCTCTCTGAGGTCTTCCCCAATTTATTAACCTAGCCCCACATTCAGAAAAACAGGCAAATCTGAGCAGATACATCTCTATTTCCTCCATAGCAAAGGCAGATTTTCATTTTAAAAGATATCTTACTGGAGAGTTAGTTAGGGTCTGAGACATGATATTTTGAAAATATTAGTTTTTATCATCATAAAGCTGACCATTGAACATAAGTTTACTTAAAATCACAAAGGGCTTTTAGAGAAGTAGACTTAATTTGAAAGATAATTAACTGAGCTCTGCGTGCTCATCAAAATAATTTCTACAAAATGGTTATGTTCTTTCAAATAATGTTCTCTGTTATTTAGTTTTAGTCATACTCATTGTGTGAGGAGCAAATGGTCATAACTGATTGAACATTACTGTCTCTAATTCTTAATCTACGTAAGTAACAACCATTTACATTACAACTTCCTTTTTTATTTTGGAAACACTCATTTATAACACAAATATTGAAATTTCCTTTTTATTTACTTAATATTTAACAAAATATTATCCCCTTATCTCACTGTTAACACGGACCTTTATTTGCCCGTTCTATTCTAGACTATGAAGTGATGACCCTTCTCTGGCATCTTAGATTTTATCAGTCACTGTCATTTTTTCACTATAAGAGTGTTATACTACTCCTTGCAAAATGATTGATTATATTTAATAATGAGAATGCTGACAACTTGATAGCCATTTACAATTCTTTATGGTTAACAGCAGGAAAAAATCTTTATATCATTTTCACAAAATTTAGTGTCCCTGCATATTACATGCATCTCTGACTTTCACTTCATTTTATTTTATTACTATACGTTTTTTTCCAGGGTTAACTAGCCTATGCTTTTCTTTTCCCTCTCTACATTTCTTTAGGCTACCTCTTATAGCAGGATCTTATATAATTAATTTCCTCCATTCATTGTTTATATCACTGACAACGATGCTGACTTTAAAGGATTTCTTTAGTCAGAACTGACTTGGATTCTCACCTCTCCTATTCAAATTTCAGTGGAGTTATTAAGTGGAGGATTACACACACACATACACATATTTCAACCCTTGTGCACCATGGCTCATCACATTTGAGACAATATTCTACAACAATGACCTCTTTGTGGATTTAAGGGCCCATTAGTTTAACAGCTATAATTACTCATTTTCATACCTAAATTGATTAGTTAATGCTGTGAAGGACGCATTGCTTTCTAGAGCTAATTAACACTAATATGATTTCCATCTGGGTAATATTTCCCCTAAGATATATAAACAGGACATCGTATCTTTTTAGTACATACTAATAATAAACATTTATCATAACATTATCAGAAGACATTATATTCTCATGTGTTTACCTATTGTTTTTATTCTCTTTTGTGATCCTAATGGAACATACATTTAAATTATTTTGGTTGTTGCTGGTATCATTGATATTTGCTTTTCCTTTTGGGGGGGAATCTTCGTGAATATCTTGCACCTGAAGTCAGGCAATCTGTGTGATGGCTGGGGAAAGAGCAACAGGTACCCAGGCTCACTTGAATCCATGGTTGCTTTGTTACAAATATTTCTTATGGCCTGGAACAAGTTATTCAACTCTTGGACCTGAGATAAAATTAAATTAAAAAAAAACAACAACACTGAGAACAAAAACTCATCAAGATAAAGGTTTTGGTAAGTTACAATGGAGGTTTTACATGGAGGTCTTGGTGACTTACAAAATTCACTTTCCTTTTGAAAGGGTAAGGGAAGAATCTTAGCTCTTACAAAGATGCCAGAGAGGAATGCCACACCTGAGGTTAGAGGATATATAGTATATCAATCATGACTATATTGGAGGAAAGATCTATTATCTTATCTCTACTTGTGTTTGCTGTCATTATATTTCCTGCCTACAAGCTTCCTTTATAATTGTTTCCTGACCAGTTGATGATTTTACTAGGTAAATCACATTTGCAAATGTGAATTCCTAGATAGCAAAGGTTGATATAGTTTATAGACTATGTATAGTACTAATTATGCTTTAAATACAAAGATTTTCTGTAATTTAAATAAAAAACCCACGCCTAACTTCTCAGATGAAAAATATCAGAAACGTCTTCTTACGTAGTCTTTCTAATACAATAGGAATTGTAAACAACACATCAAATGAAGACAGTAATTCTTGATATTTCTAACCTATGTTTCCATTGTTCTGCAGTGTTAAGTAGGTTATTTTTTAAAATAGTGTTTAACAATGCCTTTTTGAGAAACCTACAAACCTATGTATAATGTTGAACTCAGGCATTAAATAAATGTGGTCTTATTAACTTATCAGGAAAAATAATTTCCGTGTTGTATCTGACACTTAGTGCTCCTTTCAAGGAGTGTGCCTAACAATATTCCTATTTTTTAGGAAAAAGACCTATTTTTTCCCTCTTCTAAATTGAATGCTATGGTCAACTGGCCACAGTTTACTTTCTCCTTTTTGCCATAATAATTATGTCATTACTTCCTAAAGACACACACACAAAAAACACTCATCCAGCTCACTAATATGTGCCTCTGATATAGAAAGAATATTCTTGAGTTGTAAATAATCATACATTGATTATATTTGAGTATTCACCTCTACTTCTGAATAAAAAAAGTCTGATAAACAAGGTGTTGGATGGAATATAGTACAACAAATTGGGACAGGACATAAAGGAGAACAAATTAAAAGGCTTAGTTCAACATATCATTTAACATGTCTCAGCTGGGTCAAATAAAACATTTTCTCCTACAAAGAAGTGATGTCAAATTGATGTTTTTCTTAAAGAGTGAACTTTGGCCCAAGGACAAAAGAGGAAAAATCCATTAACGTTTGCTCAATAAAAATGTGCTTCTCTAAAAACTTTATTTTCCTGCTGAAAAATATGAACTTAAAAAAAAAAATCTAGGCATGTGTGTACTTTGTGTTAATACTGTCTTCTATTTTAGAACATTTATGTAAGTGAATAAAATACTTTGCACAGTAAAATAGAAAGATGAATCATAGCCTATTCTTGTAATTCTACAGAAATTTAAATTCCAATATATAAAATAAATAATGTAACCATGTATAAATATCTTATATCATATATGTAATTGGATATGTAGATTTGGGAACAAGATATATTTTGATGCAGAATGGATTTAAGTTAAGCTCTAGTATTCATTCATTCAAAAAGATGCTTGGCAACTATGTGCCATATACTGTCCTGGGTACTTGGACTGCAGGGTGATTAAACCTTCAAAAATTCTTGCTTTCAGGAATAATGAAGTTAGTTAAATGATCCAAGAAAAGTGCTATGTTTTTACAGGTTTATGATAAATAAAACTAAAATAAAGAGGCACTCATTCCCAGTTTGCCAAAATGTGCCATGTGGGCTAATAGCAGCCTTATGCATATTCAGTTTCTTATTATGTGAATTAGTGAGCCTGGAGTCATGGATTTGGTTCTGTCATAAATCCAGCACTGCACTTAGATGGCTGTGGAGTCAACCACATGCCTTAAGGAGCTCTAGAATTCATTGCTGTGGGTACTCCAGGGGCCCTGAGTCTGTACCTCTGTTCCAGGAGGATGCCAGGTAGAAGATTACTCCCACTGGCTGGCATGGTATTCCTTTCACAGGATTCAGAGAGATTGGACTGCCAAAGTGGTGCCGTCATGTTGATTTAGGGCAACTCATATTCTTTCCAGAGATTGTGGCAATGAAAAAACAGTTTCCTTTATTTTCAAATAAAGAATATGATATTCACTCTTATCAACCTATTTATAAATGGATTTCACTAATGGTTCCCCTCTTGGTTATTTTTTTAAATCATGGTATTATTTCTCCTACTTTCCCTTATTATAATTTATACTGAGTTCTCAGGAGGTAGAGAAGATAAATACATGTGATCATTCTTCATCTTAAATGAGAAATTATCCCTTGGTGTAACCTAACATTTTATTTGTGTTTTAACAATAAAACACATTTTATTTTAACCTAATAATAACTTTTTCTCTGCTTAAGTAATTTTTGAGGAGGTTTATTACTTTTAAGAAGAAAAACTATTTGAGGGTGCTTAATTATCAATCTTAAAATATAAGAAATTAGCAACTTTGTGTTATTTTACTAAATTTAGCTATGTTCTCAGTGTAGGTTATAACTCACTAGAATGAGGCACAGAGCCCAACCTGGAGGTTACCATAGGAGTCAGAACCTGTAATAGTTCAGGCCATATATGGAAAAAGTGAAACAGGGACCCTGGAAGAATTCCATGCAATGTAGAATACACTGTCCCTACTGCCTATACAGAGAACAATGTTTTTAAAAACATTTGTGGATGGTAAGCAAGAGATCAGAGCATATTGCTGAGTACATTTTTAAAAAGAGAGAGAAAAGAAACAGAAACCTAATTTTATGGGTTTGTAGTAAATGTTTCCTTGCCAAAATGATGCTTTTCCAGCAGTTTCAGACTATCCTGAGAAAGGAGGCAGTTTGCAGAGACTCCAGCCTCTTAAATTCCAAGATTATTATTTGTTCAGTGAAAGAAATTCCATGCATTTGTATGTATGTATGTGTGTAAACAGAGTATTTTAGAAACTGTTTAAGTGCTTTGGTAACTTGATTTTCTTTTAGCAACTTGAAGAAACAATGTGACCTCCACTTCTAAACTTGACTAGAACAAAATAATAATCAATAGAGCAGGGGCTGAAAGTTACTGAAAACTTGGAAGATGGTGCTCATGACATGTTAGAATCCATTATATTTAAGGAGGATGAACAAAACACAATTTAGGAAAATAAAGTTAAAAGTTGTAAGTCAAGATAGGCTGGTTTCATAGCCAGGTTTTAAAAGAAACGATATCAAATAATGATGGAGTAAGCTGAAAAATAAAATTTGGGCAATATAAACAAAAATGGCACTGGGGGTAATATTTATATAAAAACATTTTTCAACAACGGTGTTTGGGAATCCTCCTGAAGCCTCTGCAACCGGACTCATTAACCTATACTCGTTGTAACTGGATACTCCCTTTCCCTGCCTATGGCCTCTCTCTAACCCAAGCCCCCTTATGGTCAGTCTACCCCTATCCCCAAATAGGGGATATCCCCAAACTGGTTTTGGGGGATTCCCTTAGACCACACTTGCACACTCACTATAACTGTGACCGAAGGTAACTTACCCAAGGAACCTGTGCCTTTTTTATTTACATGCTTAGGCCGCCATTTTCTGGTCAAGCGATATATGACCGCTATGTAGAGCTTCTGCGCATGCCCCAAGAGACTCGCTCACTCCTCCTGGCATATTTCTACAAACATCCAATCAGAATATGCCAACTTGAGTGCTGTCACTGTCCTCACCTCCCTTTGTTTCCATCCTTCACATCTCCCTTAGTTCTTAGATCAGGGAGACAGATTTGAGTTTTTAACTCTTATCTCCTTGCTGTTCAGACTTGCAACAAAATTCTTTTTTCAAAATCCCAATGTCATAGAATTGACTTCTCTGCGCTTCAGGCAGCGAGCCCTTTACTCAGCAAGCCCCCTAGTGCTGGATACTGTGCTAGGCCTCAGGACACACTGTGATCAGGATAGGAGAGATCCTGCCCTAAAGAAACCGGCTTTCCAGTGGAATAATCGCTGGGACTATGAAAGGGCCAGCATGGCCAGACAGGCCAGTGCTCCACTTGCGTTCCTTAAGGGAACGTGGTAGAAGTTCAGATGCCTTTTACTGGTAACACCACAGCATTCTAAAGAAGACAAAAAATCTGAGAATTAAACCCACACTATAGAATAAACTACACTGAGTTTACTTATGATTCATTTCAAGTAAGTAATGTACAAGTATGCCATAATTGTGTTTGGTGTTAATTTATAAGCCTAGTTTTCTTATCTGTTGGTGAAATTATTAACCCTTCTCTCACCAGCAGAGCCCCCACTTCCTCGGCTAGAGAAGGGGTATCTGATCTTTTTACAGTCTGCTTCTTATTTAATTGTGCTAATCTCCACATTTTCTGATCTACTTTCTACATTGCCCCATATGTGATCCTGCTATGGCTGCTTCCTGATATGGGAAGCAATTTATTTACAGCAGAGATCTTTGGATTTCTCTTTAGGAAAGAGCTCTTTGTTCATTTATTAAAGTAGTGACATTCTGCCTCAAGTACATAGGCTTTATCAACTGTATTTCTATTACTGTCACTATTTCTCTTTTTAATTGCCCTGACAAAAATCCATGCAAATGCCAAGAGTCAGGAAAACAGGAAAAACAGCTTTCTTTGTATGCAAATGCATTTCATCAAGGTGCTTTGAACAAAAAATAAAAATCTGTGAATGCTCACTTCCACTTTGATAGAAGGATTTCACAGATAATTTAAATTTCGTGTGTGTGGGGGGGAGAAAAGATCATACAGACTTCTGCCTGGATGACCTTGTGGTGGTGTTATTCAAAATCCTTTAATTCTAAGATTGTGTTTTGTCTCTTTCTGTGAAATAGCCTGTGAAATTACTATAAAACAAAGACACAAATTTGTAAGAACACCTGAAATATTCTAAAATCCAGAAAAATTATGGATCCGTAAAACATTAGATAACCAATAAAGATGTCTATAAATTTTTCTTTTATTTTAATCTAAGGGGTCAGCTCAATCTTTGAGGAAAATATAAACCATCTTCTTCTACTGACTTTATTTTAAAGAACATATTTTAGCTCTAAAGAATTAAATTAATTTCTTCTTAACTCAATAAAAAATTTAAAATAAGTTAAGCAGAAATTAAAGGTGATGATATTCAAAATTAAATTAAGAAAGCTGACTGCCATTTCATGGTAAAGTTCCAGGGCCAGGCAAGGAAGGCTTCTTCTCTAGAGCCTTTGGAGGGAGCGTGGCCCTGCTGACACCTTGATTTTGGACTCCACTTCCACACAGGTAAAAGAATGCATTCCTGTTGTTATAAGCCACCCAGTTTGTGGTAATTTGTTGTAACAGTTCTAGGAAATGTATAAAGGGTTCTAATCTATAGCAAGATTTTCCAATGTTCCCTTAGTGGTCCTGAATTTCAGTTGTTTTTAATATATATGCTATGTGCTTGAGTCTCTGAAATGTTTTGCTCAGCTTCTAAGCCTAAGTGACTTTTCTGGAATGGTAGAGGCCATTAGTTTAAACAGGAGTCCAAACACTCGGCTCATCTCACTGGAATTCCATGTAGTATGCACTCTTGGTTGAATAATTCTTCACTATGTTAATATTGCCAATACTTTCAAGCAGACTTAGAAAAATATTTTGTGCAACCCTCTGAGGGAATGTTGGTCCAGATTATCTAGTCTGCTGAATCCCTGAAAGATGACATGTTCAGTGCCGTTATTTTCTGATTAGACTTGGCAATACTTTCTCTAAAATGATATTAATGGAGTTTTCATCTTTATATTTATTGTAATTTTCTCTAGGAAATTTATAACAGTATTTTTCTAAAAATAAATGTGAGAGCTTTAAAATGAATAGTTGTCATCAATTAAGCTCTGATTGTTGCATTTATCTGCTAAAAACAATATTCCCACCTCTTTCTCAATCCCCAACCTCCATTAATCCTTCTTCTAAACTAATTACCTTAATAATTACTTATCTGAGGGAAAATAGTCAAGTTAAAGAGATGTTTCCCAAGTTCCTGTTTCCACATCTACCCATGTAAGTGTGTCTGATCTTTTAGAAACTTCCTGCATACCTGATTCATATGGATGTTCTTATTTAAAGATAACCATTTTAGGACCTGTTTTCTCTTAACCTACTCAGAAATTCTCACCCCCTTCTCATGTATTATTATTTTTAAAAATTTATTCCCATTAACCAAAAACATGATGTAATTTTTCTGAATTAAAAAAAAAATTTCCTAAAGTGCCAGGAAGATGGCATTGGAGTAGGCAGGCAGAGCTCAACTTTCTCAGAAAAACAATGGAGAAAGGGCCAAAAACTGTCTGAGGGACCTGCTTTAGGGGTCTGCAGATGAGGACAGTGCTGTGCAAACCCCAAGAAGACAAGGGAAAGAGAGATGAAAATCCAAAACAACAAACACAAATTAATAAATCTCCATGGCAGCTGGAAGGGCACTGATCCCCCACCATCAAGATGTTAAGGCTGGATAAAACCCCTGCCTTACTGCAGCCAACTGCAAGGGAAACAGACGTCTTCCTCCCTGGGAAGAAGGGGTGTGCTTTGGAGGGTAGAGAGTGGTTTTGCTTCAGTGAATTTGGCCAACAAAGCCTTCTTTGAATCTTGGCTCTAGTCAGTTGAGAAACACAGACAAAGGGAGGATGAAAGAAACATCTCCATGGAAAAGTTCACCAAAGAGTGCCTTCTGCTGGTCAGCAGTCAGGCAACTGCAAAGAGAAAATCTGCTTTTAGTTCTCTCTTGAGTCCTAACTCCTGTGAGAAAATCTGAGCCCAATTAGTGAGTCCCTGGCCCAATTTTGCTAACTTTAGCTGGGTAATTTTAAGACTCAGAAATGTTGAAACAAAAAATTAAAGAAGTGCTGTGAAAAGAAAACCAACACTGTCAAGAGAGAAACTGATCATCAGATTAAA
>JAQZBX010003328.1:43847-65939 GCA_029593785.1 Cabassous unicinctus
AGACTCTGGACATGGCCTAGGGAAATGTGGATGTTTGCAAAGCAACGCCACCTTGTTTGGTTATCTTGACCTCTCTCTCAATGTAATTTTGTTTATTGGGGTGGTTGCAGCCTTAACTTCTTTCTATACTGAAATGACTAAATTACACATGCTTGAAACCCATGGAAGAAATGTCACGTTGACTATTGCTAAGTCACCGCTTGTTCTTGTTCCTGATAATCAAACCGTGGCCTATAATGAAAACAATTGCTCCTATTCTTATGATCCATAGGTCTTAAGTTCACCAGTCTGTTCAGGCAAGAAACTAAGTACTAAGAGTAATAGGTCTAAAGAAAGGCATAGTAAAGCATTAACTTGTATTCATGGCCTATGCATTGAAGAAAATCCAGCAAGGCCATTAAAATGGATTCCTGTACCCCCTGGATGGCATACCCATTGTTGTAATTACTCAGCAGCTTGGGGGTCTTGTGACCCTGTAAATCTTCTGCACAATCCCTCTGAGATATGCAATTGTCAGGGCTATTGTCAGGATGTCTTTCATAGAAGTCATTTGTTATCAGGACAGGTAAAATGCTTGTAGGTGCCTTAGGTGATAGGCAAACAAATCATGATTGGGCCTGCAAGCACTGAAGTGTGCAAAAAGGTCTGAAATTCCAGGATGTTTTCAAGTGTGAAAAGTTGTAATTGTACTTACTAATGTCTGTCCAATGATGAATTTCTTTTGAACTCTGTTTTTTCTTATAAGATATTGTTGTTGTGCCAAAATTAAAAAAATCAGATATCATCTAAGTATAAAAGGAGCAATCTGAAATAAACAAGAGAGCCTTCTTCTCTCATGATCACCTAATCTATCCTGATACGTGTTTTTTGTTCTCATCGACTCCAATCCTCACCTTCATTCCCCTACCCCTCCTGTGTCAGGGCTGGACCCCGGCAAAATTCACCAACATATTCAGATGCCGAGCCATCAGCCAAAAATTTCAAGCCGCAAAGAAATAGCTGAGCCAAAGGAACAAAGTGTCCTCATGAGATATAGGATTTAAGATGACTAATGGCTGATAATCACACACATCTCCTAAATCAATTCAAAGAATTGAAGGAAAATATGACTAAAGAGGTAAAGGATACGAAGATGACATTGGGTGAGCATAAAGAACAATTTTAAAAGCTTGCAAAGAAGAGTAACAGAGCACATGGGAATGAAAAACACAATGGAAGAGATTTAAAAATACATTAGAGGCACATAATGGCAGATTTAAATTGTATGAAGACAGAATTAGTGATATCAAGGACAGAACATATGAACTAGAAAAGAGAGGAGAAAAGAAAGGAAAGAATAGAAAAATTGGAATAGGATCTCAGGGATTTAAATAACAACATGGAATGCACAAACATACACATTATTGGTGTCACAGAAGGAAAAAGAATGGAAAGTGGCAGAGAATATTTGAGGAAATAGTGACTGAAACCTTAACAACCCTTATGAAAGACATAAAGATCAATATCCAAAAAGGACACACACCCAAACAGAATAGACTTCTGTTAGACTTAATAGACTTCTACTGAGACACCTACTCTTCAGAATGACAAATATCAGAGATAAAGAGAGGATCCTGAAAACAACAAAAGAAAAACATCACATACAAGGGAACTTCAATAAGATTAAGTGCCAAAATCTCATCAGAAACCATGGAAGTGAGAAGAAAGTGGTCTGATATATTTAAAGTACTGAAAGAGAAAAACTGTCAGCCAAGAATTCTGTATCTGGCAAAACTCTTCTTCAAAAACAGGGTGAGTTTAAAGTCTTCACAGACAGACAAAAAATGAGAGAGTTTTTTTTACCAAAATAACAAAATTACAGGAGATACTAAAGGGAGTGCTGCAGATGAAAGAAAAAAAATGAGGGGCAAGAGACTTGGAGAAAAGTGTGGAATGAAGATTATTAGAAGGGTAAATTGAAGGATGAATGGTCAGACAATAGTAAGATATGAAAACAGAAAGCCAAAAGATAAAATGGAAGAAGTAATGCCTTTACAGTAATAACATTGAATGTTAATGACTTGAACTCTCTGATCAAAGACATACACTGATATAATGGATAAAAGAAATGAGCCATCTATATAAGCTGCTTGTAAGAGACTCACCTTAGACCTGAGGACACAACCACGTTCAAAGTGAAAGTTTGTAAAAAGAAATGCCACACAAATAGTAACCAAAAAAGATTAGGAATAGCAAAACTAATATCAGACAAAATAGATTTTAAATGTAAAACTGTTATAAATCATTATATATTAATAAAAGGGGCAATTCACTAAGAAAGAATAACTATAATAAATATTTATTCACCTAATCTGGGTGCCCCAAGATACATGAGGCACACATTGACAAAACAGAAGGGAGAATTAGATGTCTCTACAATAATAGATGGAGACTTCAATATACCACTCTTAGGATTGGATAGAACAATTGGGCAAGGATAAATAAAGAAACAGAGAGCTTGAGTAATATGATAAATGAACTAGACCTAACAGACATTATAGAGCATTGTACCCCAAAACAACAAGATATACATTCTTTTCAACTATGTACCTTCAAGTACCTTCTCCAGGATAGATGATATCTTGGGTCACAAGACAGGTCTCAATAAATTTAAAAAGATTGAAATTATACAAAACACTTTCTCTGATCATAACAGAATGAAGTTAGAAATCAATAATGGCTGGGAAAAGGGAAATAACTTGAGATGATTGAAAATGAGAACACAGCGTATCAAAACATCTGGGACTCTGCAAATTTAACCTGAGAGGGAAATTTATAGTGCTCAATGCTTATATTAAAAAAGAAGAAAGAGCTAAAATTGAAGATCTCACTCCATACCGGGAGGAACTAGAAAAAACAACAAAAAAATAATACCAAACCAAGCTGAAGGAAGGAAATAGTAAAGACCAGAGATCAAATAAATGAAATTGAGAAAAAAAAAACAATAGAGAAAACCAACTAAACCAAAAGTTGGTTCTTTGAGAAGACCAACAAAATTGACATACCCTTAGCTAGACTGACAAATTAAAAAAAGAAAAGATGCAAGTAAATAAAATCACAAATGGGGGGGGCATTACCACTGACCCCACAGAAATAAGAGAGATCATAAAAGGATACTATGAACAACTGCATGCCATAAAACTAGAAAATGTAGAGAAGATGGACAAATTCCTATAAACACATAAACTACCTACACTGACCCTAGAAGAACTACAAGACCTCAAAAAAACAATTACAAGTGAAGAGACTGAAACTGTCATCAAAAACCTCCCAAAGATGAAAAGCCTGGGACCAGATGGCTTCACAGGTGAATTCTACCAGTCATTCAAATACCTATCTTGCTCAAGCTCTTCCAAAAAATTGAACAGGCAAGATGGCTACTAAACTCATTATGTGAAGCCAACATAGCCCTAATACCAAAACCAGATAAAGATACTATGAAAAAAAGAAAATTACAGACCAATATCTCTAAGGAATATAAATGCAAAAATCCTGAACAAAATACTTGCAAACAAAATCCAAAAGCACATTAAAAGAATTATACACCAGATCAAGTGGGTTTTATCCCAAGTATGCAAGGGTGGTTCTACGCAAGAAATCTATTAGTGCAATAAATTAATCTACCTCCCTTTGAAATAAAATTGTCCACAATATGTTTTTATACCCTCTGAATCCAATTCCTCTCATCCTATTCTCAATTATGTTTTACTTGTCCACCATTTCACCTGAACTCACTCCTGTCAAGTCACAATTACCTTCCCTCCATGTTGCTAAATCTAATTGTCAATTCTGCATCCTCTTCGTTACTTAAACCACCAACATTTAACATAGTTGATTATTGCTTAGCCCTTGAAATATTTCCTTGTTCTAAGGCCAGGACAAAATTCACTATGTTTCTTCATTTCTTATGGGAAGATCTCAGACTCTGCTGTCTATTCCTTCTATTAATGATGATGTGTCATGGATCTTAAGCTTCTTTATCGATAGTCACTCCTTCTAACCAGTTTTATTCTTTTAATACCATCTATATTCTGATGATCCCAATTGTTTATCTTCAGCCCAAATCTCTTTCCTGAATTCCTGACTCACCTATGTAATTGTTCATTCAACATTTGCACTTTAATGTCTAACTGGTGTATCTAATTTATCATGTCAAAAACCAAGCTTCTCATTTTTTCTCTCTAACTAACCCTTCCCATAGTCATCTCCATTTTAGCTAATCAGGCCAGAGCCTTCGAGTCACATGATTCAACCCATGTGCCTTGTCTCACATCTTTCATACAATCTGTCAACTAATACTGTCAGTTAAACTTTCATAATACATGCATAGTCTGACCACTTCATTGTGGTATTATTCATAGATACCATTCTTGTCCTAACCACCATGATCTCTTAACCAGGAGCACTGCAGTAATTTACTAACTCGTCTCCTTTCAGTCTCACTCCATAAGGATATTGTGTCATACCTTTGCTCAACAAGCTGTAGTGCCTTTCAATCACATGCAGACAAAGAGAGATATTCTTAGAGTCCTATTACTCTCTTTTCCATCTGCCTTTCATTTTCTCCTTAAGCCTCCCTACTCACGCTCTTACTCATTGTTCTTCTATCAAGCTGGTTTCGGTGCTGTTTCCCAAATACAAATATGCAAGTATACTTTCACTTCAGGGTATTTGTAATGGCTTATCTCTCTTCATAGAACTTTCTCCCTACAGATATTTTCATTGTCTGTCTCCTCACCTCCTCCTAGTTTGCTCAAATGTTATATTGTAAACAATCCCACTCTAACAGTCTCTTTTTTGCTTTCCCTCTTTTCTCTTCCTATTACTTTTTAGTCATATGGTGTTGCAGTTTGATGTAATTATGAATTCCAAATATCTATATTAGATTATGCTTGTAAACTGATCTGTTCATCTGGGCATGATTAAGTTATAATTGGGGCTTTGATTGGGCCATGTCAGTAGGGCATTGAGCCCTACCCCTTGGTGGGTTGGGGAGTCCAATAGAAAAAGACAAGGCAAAGGACAGAGAAAGCAGTTCTGATGTTGGAGTTTTGATGCTGGAGCCGGGGAGGTGAGCAGACGGAGGAGCTTGGTTATGAGGAAGGAGAGAAGGTCCCGGGATAGAGACAAGCCGTTCGCCTGAGAGTTTACAGCTGGCCTTGTGGAGAGAAGGAAAGCCTAGAGAGCCTCATAGTCTACAGATGACCTTGTGGAGGAAGCAGAGGTGCTGAGCCCGGAGAGAAACACAGCCAGGGGAAGAGAGGAACCCAAGAAGCCTGAACCCTGTCAAACTTTGGCAGCTGTCTTGCCCTAACACGTGGCAATGGACTTTGGTAAGGGAAGAAATTTAAGCTTTATGACCTGGTAACTGTGGACTTCTACCCCAAATAAATACCCTTTATAAAGACCAACCAATCTCTGGTATTTTGCATTAGCACCCCTTTGGTTGACTAATACATATGGCATGATAGGTATTTTTCTTATGAGTTTCTTCACTGCCTAGTGGATTGGAGACTTCATGAAGTCAGGGATTTTTGTCTCTTTTGATCAGATGAGTGCCTGGCTCATATTAAGCTCTATTTATTAAATGAGTGAAAGAATGAATGAATGAATGATTTCATGTAAACTTTAGAACAAATTTAGGAGATAGGTAGTATCATTCTTTTATGTCTGAGGAAAGTGAAATTCAGAAAGACTAAACCACTGTTACCTCTGATGTACTTACATACAGTGAAGGCATTTCCAACTCCAAGTATGTATTTTTTAAAACTGTTGCCATGAGGTCGATATAAGAATTTGAAATAAGGACAGATAACAGCAAGAACAAACTTCCTTAGGGAGTCTCTAAAGTTAGAGAAATGGGGATATAACACACTTTACATATGCTGTGAGCAGTAGCTCTGTCTACAGTACTAACTTGTGATGAACACACCATGTGGCACATCATATATTTTAATGACTTCAGTCCTACTGTTAGAGAATTGGAGGCAAAGATATTCCTTTCATCTTTGACCTTTAATATTGTTGGTAATAGATAAGTTGATTTGAATAGTCACTTTATGAATCCTTGAAAAGCCTTTTCCTGCTTTGATTGTAATTCGAATGTAAAGATTGAACTTCCAGGACCCTTAAAGAGAAATGTTATTTATACCCTTGGTGTGTTTCATATTTCACTTGAGAATATAATTTCTGTGATTACCATTTAATGCAAAAAAAATTCAATTCTCTCAAATAATATAGGTAGAATTATTAATAAGTAAGCTTTTATGAATTATAATATACAACAAAAAGTTTACACATCATAAATCAATGAATTTTCCCCAAATGGATACTTCTATATAACAGGTACTCAAATCAAGAAATAGAAATATTATCTGCATCCCAGCAGCTCCCTTCATGCCCTTCCAAGTAACTTAGCCCCAAAAGTAAACTCTAGATTGGCTTAAAACAGCAAATTTACCTGTTATGGATTTTTTATACTTTATGTAGCTGATATTATACTCTTTTGTTTTTTGGTTTCTTCTTAAGAGACAGATCTGTGTTTTTGCCTATGGCAAATGATAATAGGATGATCATTTTTATTGCAGTGGATTATTTCATTTTATGAATACTCTACTAGTTATTGCTCTCTTCTTCTCCTGGTGGACATTTGGGTTGATTTGAGTATTTAACTAGCCTGATAGTGCTGCTATGTACAGGTTTTAAATATATTTTGAGTGGGTATATGTAGTCAGTTTTGTTGTGTTTTATATCTAGGTTTGGCATTGCTGGTTCATAGAACATGAGTAGCTCTAGTAAATACTCCCAAATGGTTTTACAAAGGATTTTCACCAATCTACAGTCACTAAATATTTCTAGTTGCTCCATCTCCTTTTTTTTTTCTTTTTAGCCATTCTGGTGGTTTTGGAATAGTGCCTCATGATTATTTTAATTTGCATTCCCTTAAAGACTAAAGAAAGTTAAATACTTTTATATATCTGAATTGCCGTATGGGTATCTTCTCTTCTAAAGTGCCTGTTCGCATCTTTTGCCCTTTATTTCTACTGGTCTCCTTTTATTTTAATTGAATTTTAATCTCTCTCTCTCTCTACACGCACACACACACATACATATTATACAATATAAAAATATAATATATAATATAATAGCATAATATTATATTTACCCATTCAGTAGTTAGATGAAAAATAGTCTTTAATTTTAATGTAAATTATTTTTATACTTTTGGTTTAACAGTTTTTGTTTACTGATTAAGAAATATTTGCCCTTGAAAATATATAAATATACTTCCCTGCATTATCTTCTAGGTTATTATTTTTCTTTTCACATTTAGACTGAAAATTTATTTGAAATTGATTTTTATAGCTAACCAATTGACCTATCATGATTAATGGAAAATGCTATCTTCTTCCCTTCTTGGAGGTGTCACTTGTGTGATAAATGCCAAAGACCATATATGAGTAAGTCTGTTTCTTGAATCTCTACTAAGTGACATTGATCTATTTTTCTATCTTTCCACCAACTCAACACTGTCTTATTTACAATAGCTCTATAAGTAGACTCAATTTGTGGTAAAGTCCTTGAGCTTTATTATTTTCTACAAAGGTTTAAAAATTTACATTTGTATTTTTTGAATCAAGGTGCTCTATTGGGTTGAATATTGTCCTCCCAAAATGCATGTCTACTGGGAACTTCAAAATGTGACCTTCTATGGAAGTAGCATCTTTATAGATGTAATTAGTTAAATAAAGGGGGGGTGTCATACTGGACTAGGGTAGGCTTTAAGCCAATGACTAGTGTCCTTATAAGAAAACAGAGACACAGGCAGACACAAGGGATGTGATGAGACAGGCAGAGATTGTAGTGATGCATCTATAAGCAAAGGTGTGCCAAGGATTGCCAGCAACCACCAGAAGCTAAAAAAGAGGCAAGGAAGTATTCCTCCCCTAGAGCCTTCAGAGAAAGCATGGCCCTGAAAAACCTTGATTTCATACTTCTAGTCTCCAGAACTTCCAAACAATAAATTTCTGTTATTATAAACCACATAATTTATAGGACTTTATTATGAAAACCTTAGGAAATTAATACATCGTTTTAATTCTTTGGGTAATAAAACTAGAAAGTAAAAGTTATATTTATGGCATAACCCAACACATTTTAAAGCAAATGAATAGATCATTGTTGATTATTTATTTGTCAATTAAATTGAAATGAACACTAATTCTCTGATTAATGAATTTAATAAATCTCTATCTTATAAATCTACCCTACAAAATTTGTAGCAATTGATACAAATAGTAAGACTTAGGAATAAATGAAATAACTTTTACAATTCCCCAGATTTTATATAGAATCTTGGAAAAGATGACAGAGGCAAAGGTGGTTCTTCAGAGCATTGTAGAAAGGGACAGAAACAAATGGGAAACCCACTGTAGTGGAGGTAGGGTGTCGGGGAGGGAGGCAGGAATGAATCGTAGCTTTAGGTGCTGAGACTTTCCTTAAAACAACTGCGGTGGCTGGTACTTGAAACTCCAGGTTTGAGAAGGGACCTTGCACACACCACAAAGTAGGGAAGAGAACTTGCAGACCATGTAAAGATGACTTGGGTTATTCATTGTTCCCATGCTTAAATGGGAGAGTCAGACAAATCTCCCCACTCCTTCTGGCTTCTACAAGGAAACAGATTGTTTCCCTTGTATGGAAGAACCAAGCAGGGGCACCATCCAAACAAAAGGTGAGTTTGCATCTGATTCTAATCTTAGGTATTTGATCTTCTCTTGGGGCAAAGCCCTCAACTGCAAAAGTTACACCCACTTTTAGATAGTAGCCTCAAGGAGACCCTGATACTGAGCTAACCTTGAATTCCTTGACAGGGAGAAGTGAAGAGGTGGCAGGATCAAAATTCAAAACAACTCTGGAAGTTGGGTGCACAATAGGAAAATGATCTTCCCAAATTCAGAATAAGCTTTATAAAAATTATTTTTAAAACAATGCTCTCTGATACTATCAAAGTCATATTCTCTAACTCATCAACCTTTGCTACAGTCCCTTCCCAATTGGTTTTCATTTTGCTTCATATGAAGGAAATCACTTGGATGTTTTAGGATTTACTTGTGTTTCAAAGTTGACTGAATAATGCATTGTAGCATCAAAAAAAATTGAGGCTAGGTGGAAATTATCTACTTTCCCACAAACTGCTCAACAGGTTATACTAAATGTTATTCCTCAAACAAATTCTGTGTCACCCATGCAGATAGTTACTAATCAA
Organism: Cabassous unicinctus; assembly: GCA_029593785.1. Taxonomy (NCBI): domain Eukaryota; kingdom Metazoa; phylum Chordata; class Mammalia; order Cingulata; family Chlamyphoridae; genus Cabassous; species Cabassous unicinctus. The sequence goes on from JAQZBX010003328.1 coordinate 53,155, forward strand.
ATATTTATTAGCAAGCAAGTACAAAACAGTTTAAACAGTCTGTTCTGTCAACGTGGATAAACCTTAGCATGCTCTCCTTCTGGATGCTCTGACCACGTATTAAAAATTTCATGCAAGGTAAGCCTTCAGCTTTCCAGAGCCAGGCAGGATTTTATGACCTCGATAGTTGGCATCACAAATCCATGTAAACCAGAGACTGGACACAGGCCATTGTGGGAATTGAGTCTCCAGGGCCAACCCTATGGGCTGTCTTGACCTCACTGTTTTTTTTTTTATAGCCTGCTTATGCATGCGTGGGGAATGTTTCAAAATATTTTAGCCAATCCATATACTGGAATACATTTAAATTTATAAAAGACAGCTTATTTTAAACATTCATCATGATGGCTGAAGGAATATTATTTTCACTAATAAAACCCATTTCTAACATTCATTATGTTAGTTTTGCAAACTTAAGTTGTCCATTAAGTTCAGGCAAAAAAAAAAAAAAAAAGAAAAAACCTTGTAGGAGTCACATCTGGCAGGGGCCTTTATGATATAATGCTGGATGGCCCTATATAGACTGTTGATTCTTCTTTAGCATACTAGGTATATAGGAATATATTTTAAGCAAAATAACACCCACATAATATCATATTACATGACAAAGTATTTTATAAAGTAAATTGTAAGTGTTGTAGAAACTACTTACTTTAAAATAATCATAAAAATGTCAAGGCAACGTATCGCTTAATATGGGAGGGCAGGGAGAAATGTGAAGATTGACGGGTTGAGTAGGATGTTCAAAGACGTAATTTCTTATCAATGTATGACTGTGTTTTGCCTCTTAAAGATTTATTTCTATTTAAAAGAGAACCACTAAACTCTTGGATCTGCTCGAGAAAGTAAATTTATCCTGGGGCAATAGAAGAACACTATTGTTTAATTAATTTTTATGGCAAATGTAGGAGACAAACATAAAGTTCTGTTTTAGTTATGTTCCACACCAGGTCTGCCCCCAACGAATGAAAATCTAAGCCCAAAATACCCTTTTGCTTCAAGTATTTCCTTTCCTTATCAAGGGGCCCTAGTGGCCACCCCTATCTATATTGTACTTTTAAGTCCTCAAAGTAAGATGAAGCAGAAGGGCCAAATTCAATTTTATAATCAGCATTTTGAAGGACTGGCTCAGAGCTTTGACATCCCAAGTTACATTTCCAAGCTCTGTTTACCCACAAACTCCAACAACAAACAGTTGCCCCTTGGCCAGCCCTTGGGCCTAGGAATTTGCCTGCCACTAGATCTACCCTCATTACTAAGACCCTGGCAAAGACACCTGTGGGGATGGAAGCAGGCTTGGAACTGTTTGCATAGGGAAACCCAGAGTACTGGTTACCATGATTGTGGAGCACAGTCTCAGAGTAGGCACATTCCCTTGGTCCTAGGAACTTTTTGTATTTTATGGAAGGGATTTTCTTACCTTAGACTAAATACTTTTCCAGCAGGGTGCTAATTTAATTTGCCAGGTATACTAGGCCCTCAATTTGCAGCAACCATTAAAAAGAATTAGTACGAAAGCTTTTTAGACACTGCAACTAACAGGAATGCATGTATATTGAGTTGATGACTTATTTTCTAAAACTCCCTAAATATTACTTAGGTTTATTTAAATGCTCTCATTTTCATTGTGCAAAGATCACTTATAAATGTACTTTACAGCACTCCTTGCCTAGGAAATTTTCCTACAATCTTGGACTAAATGTAATAAAATTTGACACTCTTGTTCCTGTTAGGAAAGATTGTTGTGTGATGTTTGTTCCATGATAATATCAATGTTTTTTATAAGCAATTAAAGGAATTTTCAGTCTTATTTTACCATAAAAGGTGAAATTTTTTTGTGGTTTGTTTTGAGCCCAAGCTTAAAATCCTAGGTAAAAAATAGCAATAACAATATTGATTATGAGGATAATAAAAATAATTGTAGGCAATAAAGGGGGAAAAAGAAACAAAGAAAATCTTTGTTGAAATAATAACTGACCAATCATATAACACTGGGTCTTAAAAGAGTGAAAGGATGTGTCTCTAGTAACTTTTTAATCAGTTTAATGCTAATGAGATTGTCTTCATGTAACTTTTTATTTCAATATTTATTCTCTGCCTCTGTGGCTCTTTAGTCAATAAATTAAAAATAATTTCATAGGATAAGTTATAATATTATCCTAACATTACAGATAAGGAAAATGAGCCAGAAAATATAAAAAGCTTTTGATGAAGATATATTATGGGTCACAAACCCTTTCATAAAGCGTTCTTTAAGTTATACACAATATGGATATAGATTGATTTCTAACAGCACTCAAAGTTCTACAATGAAGAAGCATGTTACTATAGTTCAATAATCCGTGCTTCAAACTCAACAGCTGAATTTACACTGCATTTGTAAAATAAGGACATAATCTAACAGGAAATAACAGATCAGCAAACTGATTTTACTATAGAAAAAAGGAGACCTACTATGTTTACCTTTTCCTGAATTCATGTTTCATCTGATGAAATTCATAAGTAACTATTTGGAATTCATTCTCAATACCGAATGGCAAATATATGTTAAGTACCATCATAAAATTAATAACCTCTTTTACCTAACATAATGTTTTGAAGTTTCAACTGTATTGTATCATGCATTAGTAGTTCATACCTTTGTATTTCCAAATAATATTCCATTGTATGGATATATCATTTATTTATCAATTCATAAGTTGACAAGTGTTTGCATTGTTTATACAGTTTAGCTATTATAAATGCTCCTAGGAACATTAATGTACAAGTTTTTCTTTGGATATAAATTTTTTCATTTCCCCTGGTGTTTATCAAGGAGTGAAATTGATGTGTCACATGACTGCACTGTGTTTGATATTTTGAGGAAAACCTAGCTTTTTTTCATTTTAAATTCTCACTAGATATAGTTGTGTGAAGGGGAAACTTACTGTGGCTTTATTTTTCAATTCATTAATGATAATTAACGTCAAACATCTTTTAATGTGATCATTGGCAATTTGTGTATCTTCTTTGTTCTATCAAAATAATTTACTCCTTTAATTGGGTTATTGGTCTTTATATTATTGAGTTATAATAATTCTTCTTATATTTTGGAAACAAGTCCCTTAAAAGAACATGATTTCAAATATTTTTTCCTATTCTGTGGGTTGTATTTTCACTTTCTTTTCCTTTTTTTTTTTTTTTCACTCCTCCACTACCACAAATTATGCAGTTGAGTTTCCCACAGTTGAGGAAATCGCAGGGGTCAGCACATCCAGAGTGCAATGGATAAGCCTTGCCCTGGGAAAACCACCTTCATGATCATCGTATCTCCCCTGCTAAGTAAGTATTGTATTTTCACTTTCTTGATTGTATCATTTGAAACACAAACATGTTGAATTGCCTAACCTATGACCATGAGTTTTACTTAAATCTTTTATTCTAAGAGCTTTATATTTTTATATCATATCTAAATATATGATCTGTTTGTAATTCTCTTTTGTATTTGGTGTGAGGTAGGGGTCCAATTTCATTTCTTTGCATGTGGATATCCAGTTGTCAAAGCAACATTTGTTGAAATTGAATTGTCTTGGCACCTGAGAGTCAATTGATGATACATATATGGGATTATTTCTGGATTCCCAATTCATTCCATTGATCTATATGCTAATCTTTATGCTAGTATCACACATTCTTGATAGCTATAGACTTGTAGTAAATTTTTAAACTGGGAAGTGTGAGTTTTCCAAGTTTGTTGATTTTTCCATATAGTTTTAACTATTCTTGTTCTGTTGCATTTCCATAAGAATTTCAGCATTAACTTGTTGATTGCTATAAAAAATCTATTTGTGGTATTGATAGGGATTACTGGGATTCTGTAAATTTTGGGACTATTACCATTTTAATAATATGAAGTCTTCAATCCATATGCTAGGGATAACATGGACATGCTCAGCAGCCATCTCCCAGCCCTTACCTACCCCTTGTCCGTATCTTTGTATGCAGATGTTTCAGTATATTTCCATTCCATAGTCCAAAGAAATGTTAGGTCTAATCAAAAGGACTGATCATACCTTAAATCTGAAATTGGGAACAATGTATTACATTGATTGGTTTGCATATGTTGAACCATCCTTGTATTTCTGGGATATGTATTACATTGATTGATTTTCATATGTTGAACCATTCTTGCATTCCTGGGATAAATTCCAATTAGTCATGGTGTATAATACTTTTTATAGGTTGCTTGTTTTGGTTTGCTAGTATTTTATTGAAGATTTTTGCATCTATATCCCTGAAGGATATTTGTCTATAGTTTTTCTTTCATTTGATGTATTTGTCTGATTTGGTGTCTAGTCTTGGTAACAGGGCAAGTGTTCCCTTTCCTTGTATTTTTGAAAGTGTTTGTGCAGGGTTGTTGTTAATTCTTCTTCAAATGTTTGATAGAGTTCACCAGAGATGACATGTGATCTGGGTTTTTCTTTGTAGGAAGATTTTAAATTATATTCAATTCTTTGCTTATACCTCTATTCAGGTTTTCAATTTTGATCCAAGCATTTGGTAGTTTGTATCTTTCTAGGAATTTGTCAATGTCATCTAGGTTATATAAATTATTGACATTCAATTGGTCATAGTATTCCCTTATGATGACTTTTATTTCTGAAATGTCTATAATAATGTCCACCCTTGCATTTCTCATTTTGAGTCTTCTCTCTCTCTCTCTCTCTCTCTATCCCTCTCTCTCCCTCTGTCTCTCTCTGTCAGCCTACCTAAAGTGTCATCATTTTTTAATGATTTTTTTCAAATAACCAACATTTTTAAAAATTATTTTCTTTATAAAATTTTCTCTTCACTATTTCTTTTATTTCTTCTTTAATCCTTATTATAGCCTTCATTCTTGCTTGCTTTGTGTTTAATTTTGCCCTCTTTGCTAGCTTTTCTATGGTGGAAAATGAGCTTATTGATTGAAATCTTTTTTCTTCTATAATATAGGCATTCACAGTTATTGATTTCCTCTAAACATTGCTTTTGCTGCATCACATAAGCTTTGGTACATCATGTTTTCATTAATTTATTTCAAAATATTTTCTATTGTCTCTTGTGATTCACCCTTTGACTTCTTGCTTATTTATGCCTGTTGTTTAATTTCCATATATTTGTGAATTTCTCAGATTTTCTTCTTTTATTGGTTTCTAATTACATTCCATTGTGGTTGGGGAACATACTTTGTATTACTCCTATGTTTTTAAAATTATTGAGACTTATATGGCTTAGTATATGGTCAATCTTGAAGAATACCTCATGTGTATTTGAGGAGAATATGTATTCTGCTGTTTAATGGAATATTCTATATAAGTCTGTTATTTCTGTTTGGTTTATAGTGTTGTTCAAGTTGTCTATTTCTTTATTATTCTTTCCTGGTTGTTTTTTCCATTATTGGAAGTGGAATATTGAATTTTCTAACAATTAATGTTGAATTATGGACTTTGGGGCTATATTCTTAGTTGCATAGATGTTTATAATTGTTGTATCTTCTTCAGGTTGACCATTTTATCATTGTAAATATTCTCCTTTGTCTCAAGTAATTTTTTTTGTCTTAAGATCAATTATGCTGACAGTATAATCACTAAAGCTCTCTTTTGGTTAATCTTTGCATGGGATATCTTTTTTGCATCCTTTATTTTCAACTTGATTGTGCCATTAAATCTAAAGTTTGTCTCTTGTGTACAGCAGATCATGTTTTTCCCCATCTGATAATTTCTGCCTTTTAATTGGAGTGTTTAATCCATTTCCCTTTAATGTAATTACTGATAAGACAAGATTTAGTCTGCCATTTTGTTATTTGATTTTTACATTTCTTATACAATTTTAGGTCCTTTTATTGCCTTATTTTGTGTTAGATATTTTTAATATACACTTTTAATGTCCATGCCATTTTTGAATTATTTTCTTATTTATTCTTAGAATTACAGTTTATATCATAATTTATAACAATAGAATTTAGATTAGTGCATCTAAGAATGAGCAAACTTTTGCATCTAAGTTCATTAGAAAACTGGTCTGTAATTTTCTTTCCTTGTAGCATCTTTATGTGACTTTGGTATTAAGGTGATATTGGCATCATAGAATGAGTTAGGTAATATTCCCTCCTGTTCAATTTTTTGGAAGAGTTTGAACAGGTTTTGTATTAGTTGTGTGACAGTTTGAGGTTATTTTTGAATCCCAAAACAGAGAAAGATTATGTTTGTAAGTTAACCTATTCTTCTGCGTGTGATACCCTTTAATTATATTGGGTTCAGTTGAGGGACCCTTGATTAAATTACCTGTTAAGATTAGGGCTTTTATTTGACCACATCAGTAAGGTGTGACTCAGGTTGAGTCCCTACTCCCTTGTTGGGCTGATATAAATGGACACTAACTCAAGAAGACACACATGAAGAAAGAGCTCTGTCATTTTTGAACCTGGGGCCCTGGGGAGAGATGAAGCATTCACCTGATAGTTTGCTGCCGAGCTTGAGAAGAGAACAGAAGAGCTTAGACTGATATAGAAAGCTGAGAAAGAAATGAGGCCTATGCCAGGAGAGAGAGGAAGCCCTGAGAGACAACCCCTATGCTAGCCTGCACTTGAGAGAGAGGCTGAATCCTCACTGAGATCAGCAACCATCTTGCTTCAATACATGGCAACTGACTTTGGTGAAAAAGCAACCTTGAGTTGGACTCTTTAGGGTCTTGTAACTAAGTTTTTACTCTAAATAAATACCCTATATAAAAGCCAACAGATTTCTGGTTCTTTGCTTTACAATCCCTTTGGCAGACTAATACAAGTTCTTTCCAGAATGTTTAGTAGAATTTACTTGTGACGCAAGCTGGTCCTGGGCTTTTCTTGGTTGGTAGGTTTTTAATACCAATTCAGTCTCACATGTGATTAGTATGTTAAGTTCTTCTATTTCTTCAATGTATTTCATCAATGTAGGTTGCTTATGTGTTTCTAGAAATTCATCCATTTTATCTAAATTGTTCAACTTGTTGGCATACAATTTTTCAAAGTAACTTCTTATGATAATCATTTTTACTGTGGGGTCAGTGGTGATATCCCCTCTTTAGTTTCTGATTTTATTTATTTGCCTCTTCTCTCTTTTTTTCTTTGTTAGTCTAGCTAAGGTTTTGTCAATTTTATTGATCTTCCCCCCAAAACAATAGGTTTTGCCTTTGTTAATTCTTTCTAATTTTTTTAATTCTCAATTTCATTTAATTCTGCTCTAATCTTTATTTATTTCCTCTGTTTCCTTTGGAACTAGTTTGTTGTTGTTTTTCTAGTCGCTACAGGTCTGCAGTTAGGTCTTTGATTTTAGCTCTTTCTTATTTTAAATATAGGCATTTAGGGCTATAAATTTCCCTCTCAGCACTGCTTTAATTGCATCCCATACATTTTGATATGTTGTGTTCTGATTTTCATTTGCTTTGAGATAGTTACTGATTTCTCTTGCATTTTCTTCTTTGACCCAATGATTATTTAAGAGTGTGTTATTTAACTTCCATGTATTTGTCTATACCAGTTCTCCACCCCTTATTAATTTCCACCTTTATTCCATTATGATCAGAGAAATTGCTTTGTATAATTTCAATCTTTCTTAATTTGTTGAGACTTGTTTTATGACCTAACATGTGACACATTCTGGAACATGATTCTTGAGCATTTGAGAAGAATGTTTTTCCTGCTGTTTGGGTGTGCACTGTTCTTTATGTGTCTCTTAGGTCTAGCTCTTCTAATATATTAAGATCTGTTTCTTTATTGGCCCTCTTTCAAGGTGTTCTGTCTAATGGTGATAGTGGTGTATTGAAGTCCCCTGCTATGACTGTAGAGAAGTCTAATTCTCCCCTAAGTTTTGTTAATATTTGCTTCATGTATTTTGGGGCACCCTGGTTAGGTGCCTACATATTTACAATTGTTCTTCCTTCTTGGTAGATTACTCCTTTTATTATTATATAGTGTCCTTCTTTGTCTCTTACAACAGTTTTTCATTTAAAGTTTAATTTGTCCAATATTAGTGTAGCTACTCCTGCCCTTTTTTGGTTACTCTTTGAACATAAATCATTTTCCAACTTTTCACTTGAAATCTATTTGTGTCCCTGGGTCTAAGGTGAGTTTCTGGTAGACAGCATATAGATGGGTCATATTTCCTTTTCTATTCTGTCAATCTATGTCTTTTGATTGTAGAGTTTAATCCATGGACATTCAATGTTATTACTGTAAACGCAGTATTTATTTTTGCCATTTTTTCTTTAGGCTTATATATGTCATATTTTATTTTTATTTCTCTTTTTATCCTTTTAGGTAATCATACTAATAATCTTTCTTTCTACACATTTCTCCAACTCTTTCTCCTGTTTTTTTCCTTTCAACTTTCAGAACTTCCTTTAGTATTACTTGAATGGCAGGACTCTTGTTGGCAAATTCTGTTTATCTGTGAATATTTTGAACTCTGCCTCAGTTTTGAATGACAAATTTGCTGGAAACAAAATTCTTGGCTGGCAGTTTTTATCTTTCAGCACTTTAACTATGTCATACTACCCCCTTCTCGACTCCATGGTTTTAGATAAGAAATTGCACTTAATGTTATCAAGATTTTCTTGTATGTGGTGGATCTCTTTTCTCTTGCTGCTTTCAGGTTTCTCTCTTTGTTTTGAGCATTTGACAATTGGGAAGTATGTGTCTTGGTATAGGTCTGCCAGTATTTATTGTTTGAAGTACACTGCACTTCCGGGACATTTACATCCATATCCCTCATAAGAGTTGGAAATTTTCAGCCATTATTTCCTGAAACACACCTTCTGTCCCTTTTCCCTACCCTTCTTTCTCTGGGGCACTAATAATTTACATGTCAGTGCCTTTTGTATTGTCATTCAATTCCCGAGTCCCTGCTGATTTTTTTCCATTTTTTAAATCTACTAACTGTGCAGTTTTAGATATCCTGTCTTTGACATTGCTAATTATTTCCTCTTCTTGTTCAAATCTGCCATTATGTGCTTCTAGTATATTTTTAAATTTCTTCCATTATTCCTTTCATTACCATAAGATTTGTTAGCTTTTTATGCATGTTTTCAATTTCTTCTATATGTTCCCCCAGTGTCTTCTTGATATTCTTTATCTCTTCCCTCATTTCATTGAATTGATTAAGGATATTTGTTTGGACATACTTGAGTAGTTGTTCCATGTTCTGTGTCTCCTGTTTTTTTACTTTTTTCATTATACTGGGCCATCACTTCCTGCTACTTAGTATGACTTGTAATTTTTTTGCTGATGTCTAGGCATTTGTTTATCTTAATGGGCTTATTCAGTTGTTTTCTTTCTCTTTCTAGTCTACGGTTTTATTTTTATTTGACTTTGTGTTAAGGGTACTCTTTTAAAAATAGTCCCACTTATCTATATCTTTGTAGTTGCCTGTGTTCGACCAAAAAAAATAGCCAATCCACAAAAAAGAAAAAAGATAAGAATTGATTGGCAGGCACAGGCAGCCAGAGATGGTTGCTGGCAGCCTGAGAAACAGGCTTGCTGGTTTTTTTCCTCTTTTTACTTTCTTTCTTTCCTTTTTTCTTTCATTTTTAGCCCTTTGGCTTTTCTTTTTCTTTCCACCTTCTCCTGCTTTGTCTTCACTTCTTTCTTCTCTTCTGATTTTTCTGGTTTTTTATTTTATGTTTTCCTGTTTCTTTTTTCCCCCACTTTTTCTATGTTTATTCCTTTTTCTTTTTTTTTTTCCCCATTTTTCCCTCTTTTTTATTTTTTTCATTCTTTTTTCTTCCTTACTTACTCTTTTATTTCTTTTCTTTCTTCTTTCTTTTTCCCATCTAGGTTATTGAATTTATTGGCATACAATTGTTCATAGTATCCTCTTATAGTCCTTTATATTTCATCAGTGTTGGTATTAATGTCCCCTTTTGCATTTCTGATTTTAGTTATTTGTATCCTCTCTTTTCTTCTTTTTAGCTAAATGTCTCTACATTTATTGATCTTTTCAAAAAGCAGCTTTTAGTTTTCTAGATTCTCTCTATTTTGTTGTTGTTTTCTATTACATTTATCTCTGCTTCAATCTTTGTTATTTACTCCCTTCTGCTTGTTTTGGATTTACTTTGCTCTTCTTTTTCTAGTCCTTCCAGTTCTGAGGTTAAACCTCTGGTTTAAAATCTTTCTTCTTTTTTAAAAAATCAATTTTATTGATAATGCGTAAACCCATCCTAAGTGTACAATCAATGGTATTCGATGTAATCATATCATTTGTTTATTCATCACTTCAATCATTCTTAGATCACTTCTATTATTCAAATAATAATAATAATAATAATCAATCAAACAAACAAAACTCACCTCTCAATCTCTCTATGCTTCCCCTGCTGTCCATAGCTGCTATTCTTTTTCCTTCTCTCTAGTGCAGATTTTCTTAAACTTTTTTGTTCCACGGAACCCTTTGCCAGTCAGGTGAAACCACGGCCCCCTTCTCAGAATGTAGCGGCAGATAGTTTTATGACACTTAACATTGACATGTCTTTAAAATAAATTTTAGAATTATTCAAAATTACATCTTACAAATTTTCCATAATTTCAATACTTGATAACCTAACATGGTTAAACATCTCTTCAAATGGCCATTTTTGGTAAACATTTAGAAATTCAAGTTTTCCCACAGTATTGTAAAACCATCTCTGCCATCCTTACCAACCTTTTTGCAGGCATTTATATACTGCATTCAGAACACACTACATCAAAATAAAAATCATACTAAGTCCACACTATACTGTGTATTATTTAATAAATATATCACAGTTGCATCAACACATCCCCACAAGAATAATGTTTTTTTGAATTTTCAATTGAAGCTCAAAAACCCCCTGAAATCTTTCACGGACCCTTTGGGGGTCCCATGGCAAATCTATATTCAACTTGCTTAGGAACTGCTAATAGTCCTCCACAGTGGCTGTACCATTCTACATTCCCACCAACAGTGACTAAGCATTCCTATCACTTCACATCCTTTCCAACATTTACAGTTTTCTGACTTTTTAATAGCAGCCAGTCTCATAAGTGCTAAATGATATCTCATTGTAGTTTTGATTTGCATTTCCCTAATCGCTGGTAATGTTGACCATATTTTCATGTGTTTCTTTGCTGTTTGTATTTCTTCTTTACACAATTGTCTTTTCAAGTCTTTTGCCCATTTTTTAATCGGTTAGTTTATCTTTTTATTGTTGAGTTGTATTATCTCTTTATAGATCATAGATATTAACCTTTATCAGATATGTGATTACCAAATATTTTCTTCCATTGAGTCGATTGCCTTTTCACCCTTTTTACAAAGTCCTTTGAGGTGCAAAAATGTTTAATTTTGAGAAGGTCCTATTTATCTATTGTTTCTTTTGTTCCTTGTGCTTTGGGTGTAAGGTTTAAGAAACTACCGATTACCATAAGGTCTTGAATATGTTTTTTCTACATTTTCTTCTAGGACTTTTATGGTTATCATTTTTATATTTAGGTCCTTGATCCATTTTGAGTTAATTTTTTAATAAGATGTGAGATAGGGGTCTTTGTTTCTTTTGAATATGGATATCCAGTGTTCCCAGCATCATTTGTTTACCAGATTGTTCTGGCTCAGCTGGGAAGGTTTGACTGCCTTATCAAAAATCACTTGACTGTAGATGTGAGGTTCTATTTCTGAGTTCTTGATTTGGTTCCATTGGTCAATGTGTCTGTATTTATACCAGTACCAGCTGTTTTTACCACTGTAACTAAATAATACAGTTTAAAGTCCGGAATTGAGAGTCCTCCAACTTTGTTGTTCTTTTTTAAGATCTTTTTAGTTATTTAGGGCTGTTTACCCTCCAAATAAATTTGATAATTGGTTTTCCCATTTCTGCAAAAAAGGCTGTTGGGATTTTAATGGGATTGCATTGAATCTGTAAATCAGTTTGGTAGAATTGATATTAATGATATATTTTGTCTTTAAATCTATGAACACAGAATGTCCATCCATTTATTTAAGTCTTCTTCACTTTCTTTTAGCAATGTTTTGTAGTTTTCTGAATATAGGTCCTTTATGTCCTTGGTTAAGTTTATTCCTAAATATTTGATTGCTTTAGTTGTTATTATAAATGGAATTTTTTTCTGATTTCCTCTTCAGATTGCACATCAGTAGTGTATAGAAATGCTATTAATTTTTGCATATTAATCTTGTATCCTGTCACTTTGCTGAACTCGTCTATTAGTTCTAGTAGTTTCGTTGCGGATTTTTCAGGATTTTATAGATATAGGATCATATCATCAGTGAATCCTGAAAGTTTTACTTCTTACTTTCCTATTTGTGTGTCTTTTATTTCTTTATCTAACCTAATTGCTCTAGCTAGAGCTTCAAGTACAATATTGAATAACAGTGGTGACAGTGGGCATCCTTTTATCATTCCTTATCTCAGCAGAAAAGCTTTCAGTCTTTCACTGGGAGTACAGTGCTAGCTATAGCCTATTCATATATGCAGTTTTCCAAATTGAGAAAGCTTCTTTCTATTCCAATCTTTTGGAGTGTTTTTAATAAGAAAGGGTGCTGTGTTTTGTCAAATGTTTTTTCTGTATCAATTGAGAGAATCACATGATTTTTCTTCTTCAGTTTATTAATGTGGTTTATTTCACTAAATGATTTTCTTGTGTTGAATCACCATTGCATAACTAGGATAAAATTCATTTGATCGTGGCACAAAGTTCTTTTAATATGCTTTTGAATTCT